>JASSUY010006224.1:15381-27845 GCA_032466535.1 Forpus xanthops | reverse complement strand
TCTGAATCTCTTCTCTGCCCAACCTGTAGCTGTGCCTGGGATTGCTCCGACCCAGGTGTAGGACCTTGCATTTGTCATGATTAAACTTCATCAGGTCGGCATCAGCCCACCTCACAACCTGTCAAGGTCCTTCAGGATGGCATTCCTTCCCTCTAAGCTGAGTTGTAACTTTTTAGCTTTGCCCGGGCATACGAGAAAGCATGAAATGGAGAAACTGTGTCAGGTAATAGGACAGAAGTGAATTAACATGTTCCACAACACATAGAAATGTATTTAAAGCTACAGGAACATTTTTGCTGTTGTGTATACAAGATGGAGGAGGAAAAGACCTCTTTGTGTGTATATATGTGAGGAGAGACAAGGAAAAACTATTTTTTTATTCATCTTTACATCCCCATTGCACATATTACCAGTTACCCAGATTTAACCTTACTGCTCTTAAGAAAGGAAGATTAAATTAGAGACCAAGCAATGAAGCAAACTAATTATTATGTTTTTCCTGAGAAGAAGTGCCACGAAACTTCATTATTTTAGATCATGAGCACAAGAATTGACCATGATATTACTGAAGCAAGCATTTATACTATGATATTTCAATTCTTTATATATTCACATTGAATATTAGAGACTTTGGGTTTGAGGCATTCATTAATAGAAATCTGTGGATTAGGTTAATATTTGGTTGATAGTGCTCCAATGCCATTTAATAAATATGTGCCTGCAAGTGACAAGGACATCTCATTTGACAGAGAGGTAACACTGGAGCTCAGGATACAATATTGATGTTAGTAGTCGCGAGACACAGGCTGTGTTCTGAGTTTGCAAGGCCTAAAGACAGGATTATTAAGATTTTGAAGGGATAGCAGTTAGAATAAAAATCTATGCCTTTCATTCTTTCTTTTTCCTCTACTTGCAAGTTCTTTAAGAAAAATTTGTTAATTTCATATTTTTTCAGTGGAATACATTTCAGGAATTTATGCAGAATAATTAATGATTTTTCATAGTTTAGTAATAAGCACAGATTGAATTATAAATATTCTTTAATGCCTTCTGTTTAAGAAGTAAGATAGTCCAGGTTCAGTCATTTTTATTTACTGTGTAAATAAGAATAAAAGGTAAATAATGTGCTCAGATCTTTTCTAACTTATTTTTACTGTCATGAATTCATGGCAGGAATCTTTCAGCCATAGTTGTTCATTCTTATGATCATTATACAGATTTAGCAGATTTGAGCAGTTTCCTGATACAGTTGTCATGCTATAAGAATGCTGCAATGTGTTCAAAATCACACCTAACAAATATTATCTACAGAACAGTAAAATAATTCAGGAGATCCCACCCGTACACTGTGGAACAACTAGTTCACATATGCAAATGGATGTCCAGTGTTTATTAAGCTCCCAAACAATAATATAATAACATATATTAATTACATTTAACATTTTTCTGATGCTTTTCTTTGAGAATTGTGCAATCCTTCAAGGAAGCGTTACTTACATATAGTTAAGATGGAAAGTGTGTTTTATAGTCTTTCTCTATTTGGATGACAGAAAATCTCAAATTATATAGGTGACAAATCTTTCAATATTCTCTTGTTACTGAGTGCATCTGAGAAATGTTTCAGTTCAGAGCAACTCAACATCATTTCTTCAAAACAGCAAGAACTTGGGTAATTAGTACTTTAACAAACAAACAAAAACTGGGAAAGAAAAAACCAAGATTTTTGTAAAGAACATGAATTTTATGTAAAAAAATATTGATTACCAATCTTGAATTTCCAACCAGCTCTCAATTAATATTGTTTACTAGATTAAATCAGACCTCTTTATGTCAGCAAGGAATAAAGAAAAACCTGTCTTTTATTCCATACTAGCTTTACCAGTAGCAGTATGCCTTCATGGTGGAATACAAAGGCTTTTGTAGAGATAATTCTTGTCAAAAACAATGAAGTAGAAGGAGATGGCTAAGTATCCATGAGAAGAATTGTTTTATCTTCTAAAAGAGATTTTTTCATTGTGTAGATAGTCATGAAAGAAATATCACTTTATGCTTCCCCTTTTGTCTTCACAACACACTCTGTCCTCAAAGACATACGTTAGTAGCATTCTAGTTTGTTTTCTCTTGGTTTATTGTCTTCTGCAAAGTACAATGGTAAACAAAATTGCAAGAAATTACTTAACGTGTAGGTTTTTTTATAAATAATACATTGGAAATAAATCTTTTAGCTGTGCACATGGATCTATATGACACAGATCTAGGGAAAGATTCACACAGAAGAACATCCTTGTTCAATTTTAATAGAAACTTCCTGTTGAATTTGGGTGAACAAAAGGAGTTCTTCATAGATTCCCTGGTACACTTAACAATATACACTTCATTTGATTCTGGCCCCATAACACTAAGGCCATCTGCCTCCTTTTTTCCCTTGCTCAGTAAGTCTATGTAGTCTATCAATCCTGCTACTTCCATAAGATTTTAAAATTCAGATCTTTCTAACAGACTTCAGAAGGTCTGAAACAAAACCCAAGAGATGACCTAAGTCCTGACACCTTACTTTACAAATTAGATTCCTTTCTTTCCATAATTACCCGGATCTCTGAGAGCTTGGGTATTTACCCAGTTCTTTGCATGTCAAAACCAGCTTTGTAGGTTCTCAGCACAGGTCAAACCTTCACCTGCCTGTGCCCTAATCTCCTTGTATTATGGTTTCTGCATGTTACTGCATATCTTGTGGTTTCCTTATGACCCTCAGTGACAGACTGGAGACCACAAAAAATGTAAATGCTGAGATGATCTTATCATATTGTATTATCCATTGCATTCCTCTATTGAGTTCTGAATTTCCTTCTTTACCACACAGTCTTCATGATGTCTTGAAGGTCCCTCACAACAGTGAACCTTCCTACACTTTTTGCTTTCATCATGATAACCATCCCTCTATATTCTTAGAGTATAAATCTAATTTCTTAACCACATACTGAGTCTTAGGTTCATTTCTCTGTATCTCTTAACAAACAGGCTATAGACAGTTTATTTCTGCTTCCAAGTCTGTGTTTACTTGCAAAAAAGAAATGAAAAGTGAATAAAAGACACTTGAGTGGATAGAAGAAGTGATAAAATAAGCATGGCTCACATCATCCTCAGAAATTGAGCACATCTCTCAGGATGAATGGCCAAAGGACTGAACTATGGATATTTGCTGAGCAAGGTCTCAGAGAAATGTGAAAATTGACCATATCAACACCAGCATAGTGTTATCATGTTTCAGGTATTCCCTTTGAATTTTCCTTTATTTATTTTAAATCCATGCAGTCTGAAATCACCATGCCAGTGACTGGCTGCCACAACTTGTGTGATTTGATAATCAGCCCCTACTTTCTGTAGTTCTTGTTCAGCAACCCTTAGTATTGTCCCTTAAATAGATTTAAACCTACACCAGTGATGTTTCATCTGGTCATTTTTCTTTTGAATGCTAAAGGTATTAATATATAATAACAGCTATTCCCTCAGAAAAATAGTGATGTGTTATTATATCGTTTTCTTATGTCAGGAAATTTAAAGAAAGTTTAAAGAGGCTGGATTTCAGTCAGATTGCTCATAAACACTAAACTTTCTGAGTTTATTCTTTGTTAAATAGTGCCTGAATTAATTGTTTTCTGCAATGTAAGCCAAGCAGTCAAACTAAGAAAATTAAAGCCAGTGTGACTTTTTCTTTAATCCTCATTTGATTGCTTGATGCAGTCTACTGATGCATCTATTGGCACAGTAGATTAAGTTACTCTTAAGCACTGCAACCCCTATTTCCAAGAAAGCCAAATCCTAGAGGCATTTTTTTTCATCTGCCATTTATTAGCAGCAAAAGCAATTAGAATGTTTAGTAGGTAAAACATGAGAACACTCTGGCTGAATATTCAGACCTTTCTGAATACTGCTGCAGTGACAGACAATCCAGGTGGCATTTGCAGGTGCACAGCTGCAGTAAATGATGAAGCTGGCATCTTTGGCAATTCTCCTCAGTGCTGATGTCAGTGGATATTTTTTAATCCAGTTTTTAATTTCCATTCCTCTCTTATACACACAGAAAGACCCATATATTCAGTTTGTCTTCACATCTTTTCCTCAAATATGTTATTAATTGCAGTCATTCCATGAAATAATCCTTTATTTTCCATAATACTGTTTTTAAAAAGCACCACTTTACACATCCACACACATATACACACAATTTTATTTCAGTTTAAGATTTTTCATTATAGGTGCTTGCACATGAGGACTTTTTTTAGCATGAACTTGCTAAAATGCTCTGAGACAGAAGCACTCAAACCAATGAAGCATTGTGGATATTTCTGAGTTTCAGATTGGAATTCAGGAAATATTAATGATTTCTGTCTGATCTTGTCTCACTCTGCTGCAACAGACGTCATTATGGCATATAATAACAAAATATATATTATCTTAGAAATGTAATAACAAATATTTTAGAAGTAATAAAAATAACCCCCTCAAAACACACTGCATGCACTCAAAGATGGAAATACAATGGAAGTTTGCAAAAATATTTCAAAAACGGAAACTAACAAATCAGATTCATTCCAAAATAATGCTGCTGAGCAATAAATACAAGATATCCGAATACATTTAAAAAAAATTATGATACCCACTTTAAAAAAATATATAGCTGGTAAGCAGCTACTTGATTGAGATGCCCTGACAGGTAATATTTTTCACTTGCACATATTTCCCAGAAAACTCAAATATTTAGGTAGAACCTGGTGTAGTAAAATATGTTTGAATTACTTAACATTCTATCCAAAACCAGTTTCACATTGTAGATCAGATAATTGCTATAAAGGACTACTTGTCCTTTAGAAACACTGCCGAGTCATTGATACATAGACAATTCTCCTGCTTCCACTTCTGCCTGCCTGCCTGCCTGGCACAGTCTTCCCTTGGACACAGAGCTCTTCAGTCATCAAGAAAGAAGACCCCTTTGAGCTGAATTCATTCATTGTCTTTGCAGCCCTTTCTGCAGGCATTTCATTCTACAGGCTTGTCCTTCTACAGGCATTTCTAATTTCATGCTTTATCTTAAGCAGTGCTTTTAGAAGTTCCTTTCTCACACGACAGTATAAATATGAAAAAGCATGAATTTCATGTATAGCTCAGCATATGTGGCTTGGGAGGAATTGTGTTACTTCCTTTACTAGTTCGGGCAACTGTCTATGAGGCAAACTGAAGTAGGAAGAAAAGAGAATTTACCAAGGACTGGTAAAGTGAGTGAGCTGAGCCCACTCACTGACCTGAAGAGTTATATCTCATTGGACCCTTCTCAGCACCAAAGATTAACAAAATGGAACTGTGCATCATGCATAGAGATGTTTTCTTTATTTTTATTATTTTCAAATCTACTTTGTTTTTGAATTTTCTTCTGAGTGAAACCAGCTGTTTAAATTGCCTAGCTACTTTAAAGCCTGCAATGAACTTCATGTGTCATGTCAAATTATGAATAGTGCTAAGCAGCTAGAAAATTAAACAACTGAGAGAATAAAAAGCAAAGAACTTAGGACAGTCTGAAGCAAGACATCATTCAAATGCAGCTTCTGAAATTGTTGGGATTGGTCAGGGAAGAGTCATGCATAATCCCAGCAGTGAATTTCCTGACATTCTTTGCATCAAAGTGAGTAACACAGCAAGTGTATAACTCTGTATGTGCACATATATGAAACTTGAGACAATAGTAATGAAAAAAAGAAATGATGAAACTGATAAAATACTCTTGACTTATTCCAGTGGCAAAACTCTGCTGCTTTTGAATACTGGACACATAGTGAAAAGACAGAATTTAGGATTTTCTTTGGTGTGATCTGCAATGAATATATCATAAGACAAAAGAAAATATGTTAAAAAAATTGTCAAATTTTTGTATTCAAGTTTTTATTTGCAGCTGTGTATTAAGTTCCAATAAAAGATGTTTTCTTTTAAAGTTTCTTGTAGCATTTCAAGTCTGAGACAAGTAATATGATGATACTGTATTTTTCTGTGCTCTCATTTCACAATGAACTATTTTAGCTGGAATACCCAGGAGAAAGAGAAAACTTCAAAGCATGGCCCCAAATAATGTAGAGAATAGGTATGGTCTGAATACCAACAGAGCCTGAGCTGTAAGTTCAAACAACATTTTAAGATACCTCCCAAGACATAACTTTTTTAATGAATTGAGGTCATCTCAGGGGTAACAATGATGTAAAAGTAGGTTCCCAATCTGACTAGTTTTCTTCTCTTGCACATGCTTTTTATATACCGCATGGCTGCTTGAGCAATGGGGATGGCTCAGTAACGCCCTCACTGCAACTCCTGTAGTGAATAACTTCCAAAGCTAACATCAAAAACAGAACTTTCAAAACTCCTAATTAGGAGTTTATTGTTCAATATAATCAGCAAGGAACAGAAGATTGATTTTAAGAAATGCTCTCTGTGTGTGAAGTAGAGAGGAAGATCCCCAGACAGAAAACATGCACAATTTCATAAAAATATTTATTTTCAAAATGTCGTGAGACTAGATAGTAAGAGTCAGTTGCTGTAGAGTAGTACTGCATTAGAAGACTTTGGTAGAGATGAAAGTGCTTCTTGAAAGTAAAATGTCCCATTCAGAATCAATAATTTGTTTTTATTCATCCAAGCAAGAATGTCAGGATGGCTCTTACTGAGAAAACTTCTATCTTAAAGAGGGGTGGCTGAAGAATTCCAAAATTTTGTACAAGATGGATTCATTCATGATACCATTTGGGTAGCCCTACTCAAAAGGTACGGCTACCCAAAAGGTAGGGCTACTACCTTTTTTCATACCCAAAGAAAAGTACACTAAGAAAAGCTCAAAGAGAATTGACTATTTTGTGAATAGAATGCATGTAACTTCAAATACCATGCTTCTGTTTTTACCCAAGAGGAAAATTATTACAGTTTCTCATATTATTCATTTCGGGGGTCTACATATTTGTCCAGTGGGATGTCACTTCTTCAATGGATTTGTCAGTGTCCACAAATAAACTGCTTTCCAAAAGGAGGAGGCTATGAGTTTCTAAGTCTTAACCTTAACATATGTTAGTTTCCCAAAACAGTCAGATTTATCATAAATTTCTCCCAGTAAAATTTGACATATGACCCGTGAGACAGACAGATGCAGACATAAGTATGACCATGCACATTTTTCCAATTAGTTTTAAATGGCCACCAGGAATCTGTCAACCTACAGCCTCGTTTAACCATTAGGTTTCACAGAAAATTTCCCTGAAACCTCTGGCTGTCTTTACTAGGACAGTTTAACCCTTAGTAACTATGTCATTCTTTGACATTTTTGAGAAGCGGCTCATCAGCGCATCTAGGATTTTCAAGGATACAGATCCATTTCAGTCCATGCACTTCTGACTGATGCTTCTTACTTGGTATTTAAGAGTTGCATCCACAATTATGGTTTGTTCCAGCCTGTAATGACTAGAAATGTTAGAAGAAGAACGCGCTCTTGCCCTCCATTCTCTTCACCCTCATCACACCCTTTTGAGCTGAGTGATAGAAGGGAAGTCACTGCTACATCCAAACTGACTAGACCCACCTAACTGTCTGGTACTTTAGATGGAGCAAGTTGCCATAGCTTAACTAACCTGAGGGAAATATGTTTGTTAATATTATAACTTCCATGAGCCTAGTGTACATTTTATTGTGGTTTTGATTGTTGGTTTTGTTTTTTTTTTTTCACTTTATAATGTATTGACAACTCCTTCAGCTTTCCATTACAATAGCTGTTTCCACGTTGAAGCCTCATTCAGTGAAAATTCTACATGGAATTTTATAATATACAAACAGGGGCTATGAAACACAACAGTAATTTAAGTTGTCCAGTCTAAAGCATACTGAAAACATGGGACTCATTATGCTCAAGGAGCTGAAATCATTAGGTGGTAACAGCTTGTTGTCATGCTAACTACCAGATTGGTCTGAATAAAAGAGGTACCCTGCTGAGATCTTTACCAGGACTCATTCATTAACTCCCTCTCCTTGCTCTCATCTGTTTTGCAGCTGTAGCCAGGTGAGAATTAAGGGAGCAGTTTACACCAGGCAGATGTTCCTTGGGAGAACTCTATTTAATAAGGAGGAAGAATTAGTAACAAATAGGCAAATGTAAAGATTTCTTTTTTTTTTTTTTTTTTTGCAGTATGCTTTTGACTTGCTGTTGCTCTAGGGTAGGGAAAAAAAAGATTGATTTTTTTTTTTTTTAATAGTATAAAACTTCCTGGACAATTCTATTTTTCTACATGCATTTCTGTTGAAAAGAGATTTTGAGCTAAACTCTATTCTGACTACACAGAATTCCTTCAAGTGAAAGGCAATATCCTGCTCTCTACTCTTGAAATACAGAATTTACGCATGTTACTAAGCTCATCAAAGTTAATTTTTATATTAAAAATTAAACTAAGAAATCAGGCAAGCATCTTTCTAAGTACTAGGATCAGAGGTTATCAGAGCTGTTCATTACACTATACAGGTACCTTGAAAGATCTTTCCTGCACCTCTGCTTCTTGCAAAATTATAGGGTCAGCTTTAGAAACAATCCTGAAGATAGAAGTCCTGAGACAAATACTGAAGTAGAATTGCTCTCTGACTGCTTGCTCTGTCCAATGTGAAGTGACCTTCAGCTGTACATATCTTTTGCTTGCTTTTCTGTTTAAGCCTACAGTCACAGGAGGTGAAGTAATGAACCACAGTCCTTGCTCCCTGGAGCCATACCAGCTCCTTGTCAGGTTCTCTAGGCAGCCCATGGGGAAGTCTCTACAAGGAGGATCTCTGCCAGAATATACTATTGACCCAAATAAATAACAAGCACAGAACATATTGTGGAAAAATAATCAGTAATACTTGTTGTATTATTAACTAAGGAAGGGCAGATCTAACCCATTCCCTACATGTCCCTGTTCAACCAGTTTCTGACGGTACTACCTTTACAGGACACACAACCTCCCCAGACAGTTTCTCCTTGTGCTTCATGCCCTTTTTATACTCCCCATGCTTTATAAGAGTTCCACATAATTTGATATGCCTTGCTCTTTCATGAGTTCTAGTGTTTTTACTCAAACGTTTTTATATACCAGAATGTGTGTGATGTATAACCTTTCATAACACTTGAGCGCTGCATTTTTCTTTGTAATGGATTTCATCTTGTACCTGACAGTCTATGCTTGAAAATTATAAGAATAAAATTAAAATACCAAACAAATTTCTAAACAGTTCTTTGAATTAGCAAACTTCACAGTATCTCAGAAGGCTTTAGTAAGCATTTTCTCCCCCCCAGCACTTCCTAAACACCTGACTAAGATGATGTTCATCCCTCTTATCCTGTTTGCCCTGTACTTTCTGATACTCTAGGCTCTTTACCACAAACTTATAAGAATTCAGAAGGGCACAAGGGAAATGATTTTTTAAACTGTTCTAGTTCTGTTAAGGAGAGCATCTCAGTGACACTGTGGGGGTTGTCTTTTCCCTGATATGGCCAGAAAAGTTTTACAAAGACATCAGCAATGGCCCAAGAGACAAATACAGTATTTTGATTTCCATTAAGCTGATATGATTTTGATATTATTCCTTCTGGTATTTCCCGAAAATTTATATTTCTTGAAACAAAGTACCTTCCATATTTCTCATGTTGATATTGGCCAGATACTCCCCTTTTCTCAGCTTTCTGTTACCTTATTTCTCAATAATTATTTTAAATAGATAAGTATTTATATATATATATATATAAATAATTGTAAGTTGTCAGAAAAAGCTACATATTGGTGAAGTTATTTCTAGAACTACTATTTGGCTTTTCAACCAGTTATCAGTTTCAATCAGTTTTTACCAGTTTAGGGAACTTAAGTGAACACATTCTGCATTTTAATAGTCTAGTATAGATTTATGTTGGACTTGGCTTGTACAGTTTGAACCCCAAATTAAAAAAAAAAAAATAAAAGGAATAATATCTTCAATTATTGTATAAATTAATCTGACCACAAGCATTTCATCAGGAAGCCTCTTTTACTACTACAATCTTTCCTTGCAATACTTCTCCTTTGTATTTCCAAGCACTGTAAAGTTGCAGTACAACTTAACCTTTCTTCTAATGTTACCCTTTCACCCTTAGGTGATGTTTAGATAAAAATATGGTGCTGCAGATCAAAACCTGTCTCCTTTAAGTAAGCGAGAAAAGGAAACATGCTAGTTTGGTGTGTTTGCAACTTGTTCTACAAACAGAGGTTCAAAGGAGTAGTGTGTTGGCTTTTTTCTTCCACAAATTCTACAAAGAATAGTGTAAATAAAATATTCTTCTTCTATTGCATATTGTTCATTGATTGCTCATTCAGTGGAATGAAACTCGTAACAAGTTCTTCAATTTCAGAACTATAACACACAAAAAAGTCAAAATAAAAGCCTTCACCTTAGATTTGTTGAAGCTTAAACTTTATTGCCATTCTTTACTGAAATAGTCATCTTCACTCAGAACATTTGATTCAATAAAACTTCCTTTCAGTACAAAAACCTTTCTTTTTTTGGCAACAAAAAAAAAAAAGAACTGAATAGATCCACCACTACAAAGATATCCTGCTGATATCTTGAGGGATTAAAGAACCCATGAAGGAAGAATCTTGTCTCTTCTGTGTAACTGTGAATCTTTCCATCAGTACCTAAAACACCCCTGCTACCAGTGATAACAACTCCTGGCGAAATAAAAATTAACCCAGAAAAACTGAATGCAAATATCCTACCTAGGAGAAAAATTTGATGCAGATCTTCATCATAAAACACTGTATCTAATTACCAATAACAGCACTGGCCGCATGTTTGGAAGAATATGCATTGGTAGTGTGGTAGCATATGATATAGCCTACAAGGCATTTACTTAATATTTTATATAGTTTTATAGAAAATGCATAGAAAACACAAGTCTCTAAGTAAAGACTATTTGATTGAAAAACTAATCTTGACTTCTCTCCTGTTTAAAAATGTACATTCTCTTTGGCTAGTATGCCATCTTTTTAATATCATAAAATTTCAATGTTTTGAAGTAAAGGTCCTCCTAGAAGTTTGATGCCTGACTAGAAAAGATCTCTTAATAATTTTTTTCTTTTTTTATTATTTAGTTTTCTGTATTCCCATAAATATGCCTAAAGAAGAACAGAATAGATCAGTCAAGCTCAATTTAGAATTTGGCCAAAATCTAATCAATTAAAAAGATCTGACCTATTTATAACACCTTCTGATACTAACATTTTCCAGGTCAAAATGTTTCTATCTTTTTATTTCAGATAATGAAAAAAACCCTGTGGAGTTCTGTGCATCTAGTTGAATTAGATGATTTAGTTATTTCTACCTGGTTGTGCATTTATTATTTTATTATACACACTGGAAAGATCATAGAACAAAGCTTCATATAGTACACTGTAGTTAAGGAAATTAAGCGTACGTACTCCAGTACTTACAGTAATCTGCTTAAAAGTCTCTCTGTTTGTCTCATGTTATACTATAGATAAGCTAAATAAAAGCAGAATCTGTTCTTACTTATTCACATTGAGTAAATGGCTACCCTCTCCATATTGTGTTAGCTATAAAGTGGAAAAGATATTTTATATTAAAAATCTGTAGGCATATTGCTTTTATAACTACTTCTAAGTAAGGTAAGAAAATGTGAATGTCATCAACAGCCTTTTATGACCTTTTAATAAACACTGTAAGAGCGCAGCTTTTAGTTAGAATGATAAGCAGAATTTCCATCCTGATAGCCTTCAGAAGATTGACTTGTATCTTCTTCATTTTGTTTTATTACCAAGATGGAAAATGCAGAGTATCAAAGATACTTGGATTTCACTCAAAGTATCTAATTTGTAGAGCTGGAACTATGAAAACCCTCTTGAGAAAAAAAAAATAATAACAGAATTGTATAATAATAGCAGTCACCTTAAGCATTTCCCAACTTATAGCACCACAGAAGCATTAGATCAGCCTTTGTTCCTTTGCTTTTCTTCTAGATTTCATATCGTCCACGAGTATTACTTTTGAATCTTTTAAATATGTAAACACATAACACCTCTACTTCAGAACTGTCCACGGGTTAACAGTTCACCAGGTTTAAAGATGAAGCATCTCAGAGGTGTATATATGCCTTCCTTTTTCTTCAAAGTCATGATACATTATATAGTGGGCACCTGTCTTCTAATTCTGCCACCTACAGCAACCACTTCTGCAAGCTATGACATAACAAGTTCTTATCACCCTGCCTGTGTTTCCTCTTGAAAAGTATAGATTGTCCTTTATTGATCTTCAGAGCAGTCCTGCAGAGAAGGACTTGGGGGTGTTGGCTGATGAGAAAATGAACATGAGCCAGCAGTGTGCTCTTGCAGCCCAGAAAGCCAACCATATCCTGGGCTGCATCAAAA
>JASSUY010006224.1:0-15281 GCA_032466535.1 Forpus xanthops | reverse complement strand
AACTAGATGATCTTAAGATCCTTTCTGACCCTAACTATTCTATGATTCTATGATTTTCCAAAAAAAAAAAAAAAAAAGAAAAAGGAAAAAAAAAAATTATCTAGAATTTTATTGCTATATTGAGTCATTTTTTTCACACCTGAATTATGGGTACTGTACCTGAATGTTTTGATTTTTTTTTAAAAGTACTTCATTTTTTCAAATGGACGTGTTCTTTTCTTTCTACAAGTTTTCTGTGTTATTCTTCTCCTCAGAAATGTGTGCTGTTAAAAGATTATATGGAGGCTTTTTAATATAGAATTATCCAGAAAAAAATAAAAGAAGGCATTCTTACTGTAATTATGTGTACATGATTTTTACATATAATTATTGATTACTCATTTATTTAACAATTCTATGCATGGAAAATACATAACTTTCTCGTATGGTTTTTTGAAAGTGGTTCTTCATTTATACCTTCAGAATTGAATGGGCATTTGAAAACAGCTGTCTGAACTTCTGAACAGAAAACTTCTCTTTTGACTTTATCTTAATATCGTAAGGACCATGTTAAGTTTTGAATTCCAATAAGCATCAATGTGCTTCTACATCAGGATTTGTGTTTCTGGACAAGAGAGACTGATTTTTTTCAGAGTTGTGTATTTTCCACAGATTTGAGTGCCTTGGTGTTTTCTTCTGACCCCAGTCAAAATGTAAGCATCAGGGATCTACTTTAATATAGAAATCACTTGAAAACACAGTTTGAAGACGTGTAATGGGAAAGGGGAAGCAGATAACATTAATCACAGTAATTTGCCTCTCAATTTGGATTTTGGGAAAGTCATTGTGAGTTCTTCAGCATCTTTCCTTCATTTATGAAGTGGAGTTAAAACAGCCAATTGGAGACATCCCAGAACAAGACAAAATTACTAAAATATTCTTTACCACACTTTTTATTTTTTAAGTGTGTCTTTTATACTAAAGAATTACTTCCTGAGAAAATACAGGGGACATCTTAAGATGTAGAAAATAGTATTCACAAAAGACTAATCTTTGCTTTTTCTAAGACTATGTACTATTTTTAAGAATTTTTTTTTTTTTTGTGGGTCTGCATTTGAATTAAAATAATTTCATTGCTTATTTTACTATTTCCAACTTAGTTGGAAATGTTTCCAGTGAAACCAAATAATACTAATCAATAAACGTGTTGTGTTAATTATATCTGAAATACTTAGAAAAAATAAAACAAAAATGAAAATAACAGTAGAATTACAAAATAGTAAATTCCTTTATTACATATCATCAGAACAAACAGTCATGGCATTGTTTAATACAAAATTAAGATAAAAGCATCAATAAGAAGATACACATCCTCTCTGTGTGACCAGTTTTTAATGTGTCTTAAGCTACAGCCAATCTGGGCAAGTAACATTAATTTGATTCAGCTGCAGGTAGAAAAGTTCAAACCAAGACTTATAAACATTAAGTCTCATCACTAGATAAGTAAAAAACCCTAAGTGAACAGAAGACAACTCCCCTCCCTGTGATGCTTCAGGAACCACAAACTAAACCCAATTTGTTCTGCTTGGGTGAGTAGTTTCTCACTTGGGTGGTAGGTCAGTCTAGGACAAGTAGACTTGCAATTCCTTTGAATTGCATGTAAAAGGGATGTAACAGGATAGGAAGTGTAGTAAATGATTCTGGATAGCAAATGACTTATTTTGTTAATGAAATTCCGATGCCCTTCATGGCATCTGTGTTTGTCCATTTATTTGGTGAAGTCTGCAAATCATCACACGAGAGATAGTTGAAAGTAAACATCTGATTGATTTATGCACTATAAGGAAAACCAAACCAAACCAAACCAAACCCCAGCAAAAGCACATAAAACCAAAACCCAAAATCAAAAAAAAAAAACCCAACTCCTTTCCTCCCCTTTCCTCCCACCCCCCCCCCCCGATTTCCCCTTTTAAAAACTTTTTTATTTTACAGTACCTAAACCAGAGTATTAGTATTCAACTATGTATACTAGCTTTATTCCTCTTCTAGTACAGAGAGTTTAGAGGATGTCATGATGTAAGGATATAAACAAAGAAACATTTTTGCAGGCCTTCTATTCCTAAAATGTAGTAGAAGTCCTGCACCAAAACAACTGAAACACCAGACAAGGAACTGGGTTTTCCTTACTGGTTTTTCTTTTATTAGTGATCAAGCCAAAGCTAAAAATGTGATAATTTTAAATTTATGGCTGTTCATAATCTGGATTCCTAATAAGTTTCGCCACAAAGCATTTGACCAGTTTTTGCAATATTTCAGGTGACAATTTCAGAAAGACCCAGAGCTTCCCACAGATAACTTCTCTACTGCATAGTCCAACTGCTGGGCACTATTTTAATGTTTAAATATCATGGCTAATGTCCTGGGTAGGGACTCTTGTTGTTCCAGTGACTCCTGTAGGCAGTTCTGGCCATAGAACTGACTAAAATGTACATGAGTAATGCAATAGTAATTAGTCAGTAGAAATTGTTCCTGTAAATGAAAAATTGATCACAGGACAATCCTTTGCACATATGATATTTAAGAGATGCTTTGTACATAGTTTAGGATAATCAATAGCAACATATTGCATGTGTGCTGGAGTGATCACACAGGACCACAGGATAGCTAGATGAAAGTGTTCAGCAAAAAATGATTTAGGAAGTCTCAATGAATCCAATGGGAGTCACTGTCACAAGGCAGTGACTGTCACCATAAGGACAGCAGCTAACTACCCTATTCAAAAAAGATTCACTTCTCCACATGAGCATTATCCTATACAATAGATGCCAGTAATTTGTTTTAGCAAATACCTTTTGCTGACGGTGATTCAAACATTTTTAATTGTAATAATGAGAAAAAGTAGAGAATTAATGCTCTAAGTATTCAGCAAGTAGAGAGGCATGTTTTATATTCATCATAAGACAGAGGTTTTTCATCTCATACACATTCACAGCTGCTTCAGTGAATAATTCTGAATAGTCATATGACTGCATGAAGATATTAGACTTAACAAAGACTCTGAGGCTTTTTTTGTGTGAGGATTTTATTTCAGGAACAGTATTTATGGTTTCTTATTTAAACTTGTATGCAACAAAGAAAGCAGAAATGAAGCAAAGAGACTAAATTTTTATGCTTTGCTGGTTTAGTCTCCTGAAGTTAAAAATGGCTCTTGAGTCATACAATATTCCAGGCTCTCAGTACTGTCTTTTACATTATTGGTAAGTGCAAAAAAATTAATTTAAGTTGAGGTATATGCCTCTAAAGCAAATTCAATTTTGCAGTTGTCTCAGTGGTTTCTATCATTCCAAACTGCTGTAATCAACTGACCAAGGAGACCTGAAAATACAACCATGTCATAATTATGGAGAGGGGCCTGCTCCAGTGACCTCTGTAATTTTAGTAACAGCCTGGGGAAATGTGAGATGGAAATGAAGTGTTCATTTCAAAATAGTTTAGTAGTAGCCCATGAAGAATGGAGTGGGTTTGATCTGGTTCGGCCTTAAATTCCAAAATATTTCTCCCTCAGTGGTTATACTACACCACTCCTAACTGTTCTCTATTGATGCCAGCATTTCACTGCAGCAAATACACTACATGTTGGTTTAGATATATACACATACCTGACTCCTTGAAAGGCTTTCTTGTTTAGTAACTTTTCATAACACAGATAGATAGCTTTCATCTTTCTTATATAAACCAAATGTATCTCATTTGTCACCAGCGCAATTAATTATGCTGCATGATCTGTTTGGTCTCTCCTTCTAAGATGACACATCACAGAACACCACACAGGCACTTGTGCTGTTGGTCATTTTGAGTCCAAACCAGCAAAACACAACTAGTTCTTTACAACCCAAGAAATAGGCCTAGACATTATGCTTTTGGTCAGAGAGATTCGAATATTTTTATTATTGAAGGACAAGTACAAAGTTTGCAAGAGAATGTGGTTATTGACAAATCAGAGCCACTTTACTGGTGTCAGTTTTAAAACTGGTAACAAAAATTATTTGTAAGTATTCAAGAGGTCATAGCTGAATTTTGAGAAGCAAAAAATATTTTTAGTTTGAAAAGTTGGCCACAGCTGCCGACAAGTTTGATTTAATACAAAACCAATCATTCTTACTACTTCTTTCAGCAGATTAGAATCATAAGTAACCTTACTTTTTTCACTGTTCAAATTCACATGTTTAGCTCTGTTACATAGACCTCTCATATATTATTACATGGTCTCCCTTTAAGATTTATTCTTCACTTTCAACATTTAATTTCCCAAGTAATGCTGTTGCATGGGCCAGAATATTATGGGATTTGTGACAATTCACCCATTACTATGTGTTGTGTAGCTCTTGAAAATCTACAGGCATTCACACATAAAAATCACAAAAGATTTAATTCTCTAGTCTTCCAACACTGTTTTTCACTAGGAGCATTAGAATTTTTCTACAAGATTTCTTTGAAAATGAAAAACTTTATTATGGTTCGATCTGGCAAAAGTCCTCAGAGCCAGAGTTTTCTAACAAGGTATTAACAAACACTTTCTGCTTACTGATGGGGCAATAACCATTGTCTTCACTGGCAAATATTCCTGGACTTCTCCTGGGAGAAAGATTTTCATGGGCTTTCTGTAAGTGGTAAAGAGACCAAGAATCCAGCCAGTGTATATCATTTGGCTTTTATGCTGACAACATGTGCACTAAGCAAAAAAAGTCTTCAGATCTTCTAATTCTTAAATACCCCACCGAATCTATTGCTCATCTTCTATCACTAGCGACATCATTATTACTGCTGATTTCTCTTGCTCTGGATTTCACAATAACCAGGAGCTTTAAACAGTGCCATATGACTTTCTCTAATGTGAATAATAATGCAGATAGATAGTTTTTACCCTGAGAGATTACAATACCACCATAAACATGGATTTGCTTGTATGAATGTTTGTAGTGTGTGAATAATATATGTTGTGAGTTAAAGTGAAAATGTTTTTTTTCAAAGTGACATTTGCAAATATTTTCTTCATTACTTATTCAACTTCGCCTATAACGGTACATGTTGAGTTGCTAACATGCAGCTACTGTAAATATTGAATTTGTCTCAGCTTCTTTAATAGTTTAAATTTGCAAGGCAATGTTACATGGTTAAGCTGATGATCTGGTCTTGTTTTTAATTTATTTTCTACCTTTTCTCTAGAAGATGCTTTTGGGGATGAAGATGTTCTACAGCAGAGGTATTTACTTGTCTTGGTCTTTGCTGCCATGTTTTATTCTCCATCTCGTTAAAGGAAAAAAAACAAATTAAAGGTTACTCCATAAAATTATTCAATTCATCACTTTTCTTTTTGGTATGTACTTTAGGATATAAGCTTTTCCTGGAAGGGGCTTTACACTAGTATATTTCTTCAAAGTGCCAAGAATATTGTTTTTTTAAAGACACTCTAACTTCTTCTCTATAATAAAAAGTTGTTTAAATCTGATTCCACCTTATTTCCTGTTGGCTGCATCTGTCAAATAAGGTCTTCTTCCATCCTCTACTCACACACAAAGAGGCCAGTACATCTGGATTTGTTATTGAGATATTACTGACTACATGAGCTATATAAAAGAATTCTTGTGCACTCTATCTGTTAATTATGTTTTTTCTTAAAATCTCCCTTGAGAATAAGTGATTTAACCCCCAAGCTACCTAGCACCTCATGAATTATGCTCCCGCCTCACTTTTTGATTATGGTAATGCCACTGATAGCATCAGCACAATAATTAATAGCAGGTTTTGTCAATTTTCTGCTTGACAAAATCCTCCCTGAGCCTTACCTACTTCTTACCACATCACACAGGATTACATTTCTTTCCTTCTCCTTTTAACCTTCTTTTCCTTTTCTTGTCAGTATTTGCATATCTTGAGCTTGATTTTCCGTGGTGCTTGCTTCCTTCAGCTCCAAGTGAAATAAAAAGAACTTTCAGGGCTCAAAGGTTTCTGATTTTTAATTTTCAGTGTTTAGTAATGCTTTACCAGCAAATCCTTCCCAAAAGAAAATAAGGGTACTCTGAAGTAGTTTGTTTTCCAGGTGCACCTTGAAACAGCCACTGAACAATAGGTTAAGCAAAGCTATTGACAATTTCAATTTACAGCTGGCAATAGAGAAATTATTAACAGAGAGAAACAGGAAATATCCCCAGCAAGACCTGCATTGTCTAACAAATTATTTGCTTTCAAAATGTATTAAAATCATGCAGATCTTAGCAGGACTGTCTGCAGCACAGCACTTACCTGCCTCCTGGCAGCACAGTTACAAAGACGAAGTGTGTCTCATTTCACTTGTGATTTTATAATAAGATGTGAGCCTACATTAAAGAGTAGCATGTTTGTTTTGTGAGTAAAATTCCCCAGGTATTCCAGGATGCCAGGCAGCCTTTCTATCTGCCTGCTGTATTGTTAGCATGTTTCACAAATCTGACTTCAAATACAGCTGATTTTTTTTGCTGCAAAGCATCAGCTTTTGAAGCTAGGCAGACATCACATGCATAAAATGGTTAATTACATTGTGGTTTTCAAAGGCAATCTTATTCTAAATCATTTGCTGCTCTGTGAGAGAAGGGTCACCTATGCACCAGAACTACAAAGGGAAGAAGGCGATTCTGCTGTCTGTTCTGTCTCCATTTTGAGTTCAGGCTGCCTGCTGATTATTCTGCATTCACTTCTCTAAAAAGCTTATTAATGCAGTCTAGAGGGAGACTGTCAGAAATGGCAGACTGAATCAAGGGATTTTCCTTCAACATCCAAATGACATGCTGCAGCAAGAGAATTAAACAGATGACTAACCAGTGCCCTTTTGTCTGCAGATGAAGATGGGATTGCCAACTTGTAAACCAGCAACTGACATTTGGGTGGATTAAATCGTCCTGTTATTGTACTGCTAGTTTCTAATCACTGGTGCTTTCTTGATCTCAAGTGCCTCAGCTGAAAGGCTTCTCAGTTCTCTGAGACTTGTTTGCTGAAACCCTCAGCAGAGCTTTTGCTGTAAACATTTATCCACAGAGAAGTACTGCTCTGACACTGACTGAGAAGAAGAGTTGGCTTCTAGATATTTAATTAAAACATTAAGCAGAAAAAGCTTTACTGTCAACATTCACAAGTGCCTCACCATAGCTGTGGGTTGTTATAATTGAGTTTTCCTCTAAATGCTTTTTTTTTTCTCCCACTTCCTTCTCTAAGAGCTGGAATAGCTTGAGGTTTGCTTTGCCTCATGCTGTTAGTTGTGGCTTTCAGACTGTGCCCCATGCTGTCGTTCTCTGGATCCTTTCAATCTGTTTGTTAGCTTTAATTTCTAAAATCAAGATTGGATGGCAACAAGGAGCTCTAATGAAAAGAGGGAAAAAAAACATCATTTGTTAAACAGCATTGAAGTTTTTTTGTAGACAGCAACTTATAATGTGGTCAAGCTGATTGTGATCTGAATTTGTAAACTGTCAGATGCCTTTTACCTTGTAATTAATATTAAAAGGGAGAGTGCATGGCTTAGGAATGAAAGATACTGTAACACTTTCTGTCTTGGTTTCTATTTGTCATCTCTCCGTTGCTTGCAATTTTTAAAAATACAGACTGCACTATCCCATGAACCCTGTCATAACTGGCATTTAGAAAGTAGGGTCTCACAAAATTATTTATTGTCATTTATTGCATCCAGTTTGTACTTAAAAGAGTACTGTTTTATTTGAAAATAAATAAAAAAAGAAAAAAAAGACAACACAAAACCAAAATAAAACCCCGGTATCTGCAGCTTGAAACTAATAGAGAAGTACAAAATAATGCCCCTTCATAATACACTTCACTGAACATGGTCTATAAAGAACATGCTTTTCACCCCGCACTCTGTGAAATCTCACTTCTACTACCTCAACAGCTCTACGATTATTACATCTTCAACCTAATGAGTAAAATAAGAAGTTATTCTCCCTTAAAAAAGGCAAGAAAGTAAAGATTTCACATAACATATTAAGCTATGGAAACAACTTTTCAAAAGAAAGAAAAAACCTGTAAGCTCCTGTTTCCAGATTGTCCCTGGCATTCTTGACTCAAACACAGAAGCTGGTAGTTGCCTAAGTGCCAGAAGACTCATAAAGACACGTTCTGATCTCTCTACATCTGTAGCTGATTCATATTTTAAACCTTGCTTTCCTCACTTTGATAAACAGAAGTTAAGGGGAGCAGTCCTGGTTGGGTATGCTTTAATAGTCAGCTACTTGTACACAGGCATCATAAAAATAGTCATAGAATTATAGAATGGTTTGGGTTGGAAATGGCCTCAAGATCATCTAGTTACAACCCCTCTGCCATGGGCAAGGACACTTCACACCATATCATATCACCCAGGCTTCATCCAACCTGGCCTTGAACACAATACATTGGACATTCTTGCCATAATATTGAAAGAAATAATAGTAAGTAAAAATATTTGAGACTGTGTTCTACTGTTTGATGAAAAGTTAAACTTGAATACCAGTGACAAATTTAATTAAAAAGGTTACTTTAATTGGAAGAATATTGTTCTGATGTCATATTTAACAATTGTCATTACAAAGTTCTGCCTCAATTGTGGAAAAGCTTTTAAAAATCTGTTAATAGAAATGGATGATATCTCTTTAAAATTTGCATTAGCAAGCTGGGGAAGTCATTAGTATACAGCTGTAATCCTAAGAGTGTAGACTTGAAAGAACTGTTTATTTTCTGCCTTGCAGCTGTGTGTAAAACCCACTGAGAGAAACTTGTTACCAATTACTGGTTTAGAGGCTTCAAGTAAAGACAGCAGGTACCAAGAGAGTAAAACAGTCTAGCTCACAAATAACTATACTGCACTGAAATTCCTTAAGAGCAGCTGTTAGAGGAAAGGAATATAACTGCTGAGAAGGGGGGAGAGGGTGGTTGGGGAAGTAAATATTTCCTAAGTAAGGGAATAAAGCAAAGCAAGATGTAGAGAAGAAAAATTAGTTAACTGAGACAGATAAGGAAGGTTTTGCACCATAAGCTTCTAGTGGCAAAGATCAGATTAAGAGTTGCAGTAGAAGAAACCAACATTTTTTCATACAGTGAATGCTTGTAATATGTAGTTGGAGAGTTATTTCTATACAACATCATGTACATTGAAGAATATATTGCAAAAGGAAATGACATTTTGTAAGAGTATGAAAAACCATTAATATGAACATTTGCAAACAAGAAATCGACTCTGACTTGGAAGAAACTTCATTTAACCAGTGAAAATAATTTGGTTGCGTTAACTGGAAAACATGGAATGACATATCAAAAAAAATGAGTTAATGAGCAATAACTGTCAATACTGAAATAAAAAAAAAATAGGTGAGGAAGGTAAGAAAGTCTAAACTCAAAAAAGTTACATATCGGTTAACTTATGTTCTTTGGAAGAAAGGTTTGAATACTGGGGTCTTCATCTCTCACCCATTACTCTTCATATTATCTTGAGGCACAAACACTTTGTTTAGCACATTTCCATCTCACTCTATCCCCAAGGAGCTCATGACTTAGTTGGAGGTGATAAACCTGGTGTTCTAGAGAAAGCAGTAAGTGCATCATTCATAACAATGACTTTACTATTGCCTATAATCTGGCCATTGTTGGACAAACTTATATGTATGTTCTGGGCTAAGGAAAGAAGAGATCCGGGAGTTTCTTAATTCTAATTTCCTGATGCCTCTGTATCTGTGCTATCCCCTGGGCTGGTATAGAGTAAAAAGTCTCAGAAGTGTGATCATCACAGTAAAAACAAGAGAAAACCGTGAGAAGAGTGTTAGACGCACTCACAAAATAGAATGGTATAAAATCAGAATCAGGTCACATTCTTCAAAAAACATAATCACACATGGACTATTATATTAAAGTATAATATTACAGTAATAGTTCTGGGCAAGGCAAAATGCTTCGGGCCACACTTTCTAAAACCTAGTATCTACTGAAGTCAGCAGATAGGTATTCTCAGTCAAAACTGACTCAAGTAAGCAAACAAACAAACATCCACAACCCCCTCCCCGTTTTTGGCGTTGGTGGTCTTGCACAGAGATCATGAGAGGAAAATGTGACAGATTACAAAATATTTGTGTTCCCACTAATACAGTACAGTGTTCTGTTCTTATAGTTTTTTATTACTTATAAGTAAAAATAGAAAGTTATTTTTATATATAATCCATTGATAGCAGAAATTACTCAATTACAGATTAGAAAATTAAAGTTCTCATTGCATGTTCTATTTAAATATAGGTCATTGCTTACAGTATATCATAAGTACACTTATGCTGTCTTAACATGTATTAATCTGACGGAAAGCTATTACACCTGATTATGCATTATAATAATTGTGAGAGTAATTTATTTCCAGTTTTAAGGCAGTTTTGTTAAGATGGCTGTTGCTTACCCTAAATGCTTTTTATGCTTTTCTTTAAAGTGACAGTTGTTACTGCATTGGTTTTAAACAGTAAGGATATTCTAGAGAAAACTCCTTGTTTACTTGAGAAAGGCTGCTTACACATTTAATGACATTAGCTCCTTGCAAACGACGTTCATTTCCTGTATATGCAAATTTTCTTAATGTGAAACCCCCATAACAGGTAGAATGTGGAAAGTTAATGAAGCCATGTAATTACAATCACTATAGTGACTGCAGTCCCTGGAGAACAATAATGTGATAATATACATGGGTTTTGTCTTTCTTTGGAAACAACAACTCATAATTTGAAAATAGATAGCAAAAATATTTTCATTATCTTCTGCTGTTTCCTAAGACAAATGGCAGGTACAAATAGATTATGTTTTTATTAACTTAAAAAAATAGGAGCTAATGCAATTAGACAACATTTAATTGTTTTCCATTTTCCATGACTAGCACTGAACTAGGTTTAAACCCTTCTCTCTATCACAGGGTAAAGCTAGGGTCAATCTGGCTTCAGCCTGGGAATCTTTTTTTCTGTTCTGATACTGCAAAGATACATACTGAAGCTGATGAAACGTGTATCACTGATTACCTTAAAGTATGTAAGAGAAAAATCAAAAGCTAAGTAGAAGCTTTGAATTCCTTTTAATAAAAAAGATTTCAAAGGACGTGCTCTGAATTGCAAAGATTTCAGTACATTTTTTTAAGCCTTTTTGTAAATAATAAAAAAAAAAATTATGAAGTGTTTACTGCCTGATGTTATATGTTTGGGTTTGGTTTTTTATTTATTACTGTGAGCACTATGAAGAGAAGAATCTCCTTCCTCAAGAAGCATGCTGTCATGTTGCAGCAGTTTGGGATAAAGTACTGTAGCTTCAGGAAGTCAGGTCTCTGGCAGCTCTGGGCAAATCAGAGCAAGCTTACTTGAAGGCTGTATACCCTGTCACCTCTTGCCCAAGAGAGGAACCTAATTGAGGAAGAACTCAGTGAACTTGAGATTTCTGTAGAGTAAGCAAAAAGAAATAAATGACATGAACTCTCTACTGGTAATATGCAAATTTCTTTTACATGTGCCTGTTTCTTTTCATTAAGTGGACCTTTGACTTGGGCACCTCAGATAGATGGCCAAGGTTTGCTAGCATCCTTATTTATTTACTTTCCTTTTGTAACTAATTCACCTCAGCGCTATGAAGAAACCACAAAATTTACTTGTCTGCATTTATTGTCACAAGTGTGATTTTTCCTAACATGGAATTTTTATGATATTTGGCTATTACAGAAGATGCACTTTTAAAGGGGAAGGATACTTTTCTCCATCAAAGAATGGGGAATCTTAAGTGGTAAAATGTTTACTTTAAAAAAATCAAGCAGCATTACATATTCTCTTTTCCCACAATGTAACTTAGTGGCTAGTAGCACAGTTCTCATGCCAAATTTATGAGGTGGCATGTACCCTTCCTTCTTTACTTCATGTATAACTCACCTGGTAAAGTGCTCTAATAAGAATAATTATTTTATTCTGTCAACAATGGATTATATCTTTGGTTTTTTTTCTGACATTAACATTTAAAATAATACTGCCAAGCAAGTTAGAATAGGCTGACTCAAAGCAGCACAAGCAGCTATAAATTGTGTAGGTCACTATCAGCTCAGGCTCTCATGAAGTGTGCTAGAGTCAGTAGCAGCAGTTCACATCACATTACCTACAGCTGTAGCAGGTACTGAAGTGTGGTTAGCATAGCTTAAGCCCAGCTGTAAATCAGTCATGCAGTCATTAGCACAATCCTCACCTCTTCCTCCTCATCCTCCCGGAGGGATGGGGAGGAGAATTGAAAGAATGTAACTCTCACGGGTTCAGGGAACAGTCCAGTAACTATGGTATAACACAAACCACTACTGCTATCACCAATAATAATAACGATAAGGGAAATAACAAGGGAAGAAAATACAACCGCTCACCACCCACTGACCAATACCCAGCCCAACCCAGCAGTAATCAAGCCCTTCTGGGTGACTGCCCCAAGTTTGTATACTGGGCATGATGTGCTGTGGTATGGAATACCTCTTTGGTCAGTTTGGGTCAGGTGCTCTATCTCTTCTTGGCTTCCCTTCCTCCCTGCCAGAGCATGAGGCTCAGAAAGTCCTCAGAGTATATATTACTAAGCAGTATCTAAAAACATCGGTATTATCAGCACTGTTCCTGGGCTGAAAGTCAGAACCACAGAACTGCACCAGCTACAGAGGAGGAGAAAAATGACTGCTACTGCTGAACCCAGGACAGTCATGTAACATGATCAGCTAATCTTAATGATGAGACTACAAGTACTAGATAATATCTAGGGCAGCCAGACATTTTCCACAAGTGTTAAACCTAAGAACTGTTAAATTGGGTGCTACTCATTGTTATCATGACTGAAAGTGAGCTTCAGACCATGACATGTTCTGTGTTCACGTTTCACAGTCCTGCATATCAAAGACCAATGGGAAGTCTGTCACTGCTCCAGTCCAGTTGATAAGCCCGGATTTCGTCCCAGGAATCAACTTCAAAAGAAGTGCTGGTACATTGACATGTCTCTATCCATTAATGGGGTCAGGACATGTACAGATTAAGTGTGATGAGCCTGACAGTATTGCTGGTTCAATACAAATGTGAAATGGACAACTAATTTCTTGAAGATTATACATCAATCCTAGCCACATTATTTTTTTTTAAGAAATATCTTGTTTGAATTATGTTTGCATATGATGTTAATATCATTTTTGTGAAGTACAAATAACTCAATAAAACTCCCTGTCTCAAAACCCTTCATAGTCAGAAAAATAATTATATTTCCTAGATAAATTAATTATTGTGAATTCTTCAGCCACCTTAATTTATCACCCACACCATTGTAAGGATTAATTAATGCCAGGAAAGCAATTATAAATATGCAAACTGCTACAAGTATTTAGAAAATATACATATCTGTTCTGAATAGACTGTGAATCACATCAAAATATTTATCATGCTATCTCAGAAGTACTCTGATTTTATATGTATTCCAGCTCTTTGTAAAGCATGGCTAGCTTTTTCCACTAAGCTGTTCTTCACATATTTTAGATAGTTAAAACAAAGATTCCTTATAGTCCTATTGTGACAGGATTCCAGTGGGATTTAGATTCCTAAACTTCTTTGGGAGCTCAAGCTTAGTTTTACAGACATTCACAGGCACCAGACTGTCTCTGATTTCAACACACAGATATACACAGTGACTGAATTAAAGGGAACAAAGACTGCAATATGCAGAACCAAATGACTCTTTTTTGTGAAAGGATTTAGAGAGAAGCTCCAAGTTTAAAAGTAGTGCCTATATCTTATTTCATAAAACGTTTTTGACAGCAATTTCCTTCAGACTACTACTAATATTCTGAAATAATTTAATGTGCAAAATAGAAGGATTCATTCTGAACAAAGATGTGATACATTAAATAATTCTTTTGAGAGAACTTCCCACACAAATATTTTCCAGGTGTTTTCAACATTTAGAGAGAATGTTGTGCTGCTTCATTTGTTCTTTTGTTGAAGATAGAGAACAAATATAGACAAACTGTTTCTGGCAGTTAGACTGAAGAACAGAAACTGTTTATCTTAAGCTATTCAGAAAGTTGATTTTGCATAGAGATAGCTTCAAATTATATTGCAGGTGCTGTTTCTAAAAAGTGGGCAGTCTATGTTTCGTAATGTCTCAAAGTCATAACTCAGAGGAAAACACACTTACCAGACAATCCACGACTTCCAATGTGATTGTGATCAAATCGTATTTATGACCATTCCAAAGTATATAGAATTATACCCTACACCCAGCTACAGCAGCTGAAACCCAAGTTCACTGAAGATATCAGAGGCATTCCCATGAAATTCAGAGGGATATGTATTTTTGTGCATATTTTGTTTTTTCCATTTTTCATGTATATTCATGAAGGGTACACCACTGTATCTGGAAAACTCGTTTAGCTTCATCGATACATAGTAATATACTGTGGTGGGTGGACCCTTGCACTATGTCAGGAGCCCACCAAGCTGCACTGTCACTGTAGGATGAAAGGCTCTCATTTCATATGATGAAAAGCTCATGGGTTGAGATAAGGACAGGGAAATATCACTCACTGATTTCCAAATCCATGTGTGGAAATCAGTTTAATTTATTACAAATTGAATTAGAGTAGGGTAATGAAAAATAAACCCAAATATTAAGACTCCTTCCTCTCAACCCTTCTGATCTTAACTTCATTCTGCATTTCTCCACCTCACCCCTTCTAGCACCACAGAGGAACAGAAAATGGGGCTTATGATCAGTTCATCACATGTTGGTTTTGCTATTCCTTCCTCCCGTCATGGGTTAAGCCTTATGCAGTTTTCTCTCTCACTCACTCCCCCCTCACTCCCCTGGGACTGGGAAAGAGAATCAAATGAATGCAACTCCCACAGTTTGAGATAAGAGCAGTTTAGTAACTAAGGTATAACCAGTACTGTTACCATCAGTAATAATAATGCCAAGAGAAATACAAGGGAAAAGAATAAAATTGCTCCCCCAGCCCCACCAAACATTGCACCCCCACCATCTGATACCAAGCCCAAACACGCCGTGCTCCCCCTCCACACACTTTCCGGGTCTCTGCCCTCTGTTTTACATCCTGGGCATGATGTGCTGTGGTATGGAATACCTCTTTGGTTAGTTTGGGTCAGGGGTCCTGCCTCCTTCCTCCTGACTTCCCCTCCTCCCTGGCAGAGCATGAAACTCAGAAAGTCCTTGGCCAACCTAAACACTCCAAGCCATAACTATAAACA
>JASSUY010006223.1:5812-21597 GCA_032466535.1 Forpus xanthops | reverse complement strand
GGAAGGAAGGAAGGAAGGAAGGAAGGAAGGAAGGAAGGAAGGAAGGAAGGAAGAAAGAAAGAAAGAAAGAAAGAAAGCTAATAACAAAACAAAAGCGCATCACCATTTGTAATGCCCTTTTCTATACCTTTTATCTAGTTGAAACCCTGCCAGAGAAAAATGCAGCAACAGAGGGCCCTAGAGGCGTAGTTCTGCATTGCACTAACTCCCACGAATGTACTCACGGAGAATACCTTTTCTGTATATCTGATGTACAGAAAGCCTATAAAGCATGGCAGATATAAGCTGCAATTCTAGAAAATTCATTACTTTGATCAGTTATTGAATGCAGGTTCATTTAGTTCTTTGAAAATGAATGAGGCAGGAGTGTTTATTTGGAAAAGTAGATGGTAATGTTTGATGACTGTGAAAAGGTCTATTCATTCATTGTTCATTCCTATTCCACAAGCAACAGACCCAATTCAATGAATATAAAGAAAAATGTCATTACGATATAATCTGGACTAGCTCTGTAGTCTTCTAATTTTCCTAAAATTTTAGGAAATCCCAAAGTGCATAATACTCTTTCCGTTCAGAAGATGAGCATGCGGTTGCGGCAAGTGCACTCATTAAAATCTCTTTGACGTAAGCTTTAAGTGATTAGCAGAAATAAAATCCTTTCTTTAAGAAATCCTCAACTTATTATTATACACAATACAGGCATCATCAGGTACCACTGAAATTTATCTTACAAAACAATGTTGAGCCATGTGGCAGAAGGTTGGTGAAGAGCTTGGTGGAGGAGGCTCTACAGCAGACCATGCTCTGAGGCTGAAAACCACTCTACCATCTATTTGACTATCAACTATGACTCTTTCACAGAACATATCCAGATAAGAGCTAGAATCTTCCTTCTCCTAGTAAAGATCAGAAACTAAACTTGCTATACCATAAACAAACATAGGTCTGTTCCACAAGGACTGTTTTATCCTTAAGTTTTGTGGTCACTTCTGAACCGGAGCTCGTCTTTGTAATGGGGCAAGTTCCCAAGCAGTTGTATTCAAGTGACTGCTCCAGGGCACCTCTCTTGTATGATCTTGGTATCTCTGGCAGCCTCTCTCCCTGCTGCACCTGAAGGAAGACAGCTGCAGGAATACCTGTCAGCTCCCAAGCAATGCTCCCCCTTAGAAAGGGTCAGGATGTCTCAAGCGCTCTTGTAATGAAGAGCTAAGTCAAAGGGTAAGGGCTTAATTACAAACATAGAAGCGTTTAAATCCATCCTTGCCTTCAACCTCTCCTCCAAGCTTCTCAAATCATGTTCTTCCACAAAAAATACTTAGAGAAAAGCCATGCAGAGATGTTTCTTGTGGTACAGAAATGGTTTATTCCTCATTTTCACCCTACCTAAAGAGAAGGGCATATATCTCTGTTGGGGGGGGGGGGAAGGTATCATTTTTTTTAAACCCCATTAAATTCTATATTAAAACAAAACTTTATTTACATCTTTCAGAAGAAATAAAACCATAAGGATCTCCCAAGAAGGCCTCAACATGATAAAGAAGGATATTTAGAATTTCCTGAGAGGAATGATGTGTGGGGAAGAAAAGACCAAAGGACCAAATCAAATTCTGGCCATTCTCAAATCAGTACTAAATGTGGAATCACACCAATATAAATTGTCAGACTGTACACCTGTTTAACTCATGTATCTGCATATTAAATTATCTTAAAACCATAAGAAGCTTCTTAGCTACATCCTATTTTAAATACTACACATCAAAATAGGTATGGTGCACCATAGGAATCAGCAAAGTCTGCAATGAGAATTATTTGACTGCTATTAATTATATTAGACCACACACAGACACAGAAAAAATAAAATAAAATAAAATAAATAAAAACAAAAAAAAAAAAAAAACAAAAAAAAAAAAAACAAACCCTGTTCAGTTATGCAGCCACCTCAGCTAGATGGACCACACAATGCATCATGGCTCTGCAACACACCTTTCACATCTGGCAACTGCAACACATATACTGGTCATTAAAATAGCTCTCCTCAGGTGCTAAGGACAAGATAAGTTTGCTGGGATTCTCCTCTGCCAGCTTCCTTCTACTCTGAGGTCAACTCCAAAGAGATAGGTATATTTTTTCCTCCCCAGCTTTAACCATTCCTTTTTCTCAAAGCCCCTCTTTTTCTTCACTTCTTCCCCTCCAGAGCAGCTACTGGCAGCCTCCAGAGGCCACATTTTTCTCCTCAGACTGTCCTGAAATTCTATTAAACCCTTCCTACATTTCCTTCTGTTGGCTGCTCTCAGGTTGCTAGCCCCCAAATTCTCAAACTGTGGGTCAGGCTAAAATACTATGAAACACCAACTACACAAAAATAACAGCTGTAGTTTGGGGATGTTTCCTGCTTGCCCTCAATACACATGCATAGTGCTTACAGAGCTGCAACCCTCACCGCTTTTTAGTGAGAACAGAAATCTTGGCTCCTGCTGTATTACCTTCAAGTGAAAGCCCCTGTGGGGAAATCAGATGCCTTTGGGGTTGACGCAGCACAAATGCATAGTAAGAGATAGCTCCCACGCTTACAGAACCTACAGGGCTGGCCTATCTCTAAGTGAGAACAGCTTTGACCTGGAGAAGACTCAAACTGCTCACCTACCCACGAAAGACTCCACTAGGATTTAAGGCAGAACATTGTAGCTGAAATTCCAGCTACCTGCCATCCACCGACAGGCCTCAAAGGGACAGAAAGGGAACAGGTTTTCTGGCACTGTGTGAGTCTTCCCAGCTTTTGAAGGCCTCCCCTGATTGTCAGTGCTGAATCTCATGAGCTTCCCCTATCATTTCCAGGAAGAGTTGACTGTTCTGATCCAAAAAGCACTGCTGGTCAGTAGTCAGTTATGGTTTCAGATGAAGCAGTCCCCTAACTGATCTACCATTCTACTGTGCTAAAGGGGTTGGACAACCTCATGTACACATTTGCAAACAAGGTGCACACTGTGTGGGTTGGTTAAACAGTCCCAAATACTCGATGCCAAAAAACATAGAAAATAATCCAACTCTCAAGCAAATGAGCTTGAGAAAAGGTCAGTAATGGTCAACTTGAAAGTTATAAGGAGTGTCTAAAAATCTAACTAGTGTGGATACCTTCTCAACACATAAGCATCAGAAAATGATTCATGTGAGTCTAATTACATGTGACACAGCTTGCATTTATCTAGTTAAAAATAAAAAAAAAAGTAAAAAAAAAGAGCAAACCTTAATTCAATCTGACTATTTATGCTTCTAGGAATATATTCCTTACAAAAATTATAGTCATAACCAAAATTAATGCAGACAAATGGCTATATTACATATATATAAAAATAAAAGATTCTCGTAAGGTAAAGTAACTTATTTCCAGTAACTGAAGTCTTAGTTTTCATTCTGAAATTAAGGAAAAAAACAACTCTTCAGATGTTTAATAATAACAGTAAGTAATGTCATGGCCAAACAGAAAAAGAACTTTTTCCTTTTTTTCTGAAAAATGCCAAGACAAATAAACATCTTTCTGGATAAGTAACAATCAACAGCAAACTGCAATGCTATTACATTTTACAAAGGACAAGGTGGGATGTGTGGAAAGATTAGAACAACAAAATAAAGAAAGCAATAAAAATCCCAGATACTGGACAGAAGAATGAGAAAAGGATATGGCCTAGTGGTCTGCAAAAATGATTCAAATAAATCCGTACTTTGACAAACAGGAAAAGGAAAAAAAGAATACATGCAGTAGAATCCAGTTATTTTTCTTTATTGTTTCATTTGACAGCAATATCTAAGGTTATCTCTCATAAAAATTACCCTAAATAGAAAGATTTTCCTTCTGCTTGCATTGAGATTGGACAGTGATGTCATTATAGTTTGTTCATATGGTGTACTCCTTTCTCTTTTATGGTTCCACAAAAAGCAAAGTAATATATTTTCTAATTGGAAAAATAAAAAAGGCTTGTATACCTATAACACCAATGAATGTTATAAGTAGGGAAGACAGTTTTACTGGCTTATAAAAATTGAAACAGGAAGACAGCTGCAAAAAAACTTTACGAAACATTGCCAATGAGCTCATGTTATTCACAAGAATACAAAACTCTCAGGATACTAACTTCAAATCATCACCTTTATCTCCTACTGTACCATATTTTTGGCAAGGCTTATGAGCAATGTTTCCATCTCTCAGAACACTCTGGTTCCCGTAAGATACTGCCAGCTAGCTTTGTTGAAAGAAAAGGGCCTTTACAACTTTAACTAGTTTTCAAAAGTTTCCATTAGTCTGCAAATAGAAATCACATAGTAGAGTGGTTTTACAGGCTGCATAAAGGGTGCTTTCACAAGAGTCTTTATACATATGTAATTGTGTTAGACACACAGAATTAGTTTGAAAGTTTTTTGGATTTTTTTTGTTTCTTCTTCAGAGAAAGGAGAAACATTTTAAGACTTTTTGAGGGGTAAGTGCTATTTGGTTTTGGATTTGCAGTACCATTACCCAAGTTACGAAATACATAAATCTTAGAAAGATCCTGGAGTAATCACCCTGAAAGTTTGCCTGCAGGTACAAAGTAAGTTAACTGATTATTTCTGTGAGGTATTTAAGAAATTGAGCTCTGCACCTTTCTATTTTGTCCTTTCTCTGTGTCTTCATGCATTGACGATGTCGCTAATAACATCTATACTATCCACCCATCAGCCTCATATAATGTAAGCTGTCATGCTCTGTACTGCACCAAGGGCAGGAACGAAAGTACTGATCTCTGGCAAAAAAAAAGTTCTTCTAGCCAAAATTCAGATCAAAGTGTTAGCAGTTATAATGAAGTGCCACCATTAGAATGAAAACACGTTGAGGTAATTGCCATGACAATAAGTAGGGTAAGACTATTTAATGTCCCCTTCATTACAATCCCATTTGGCACCCATTCTAAGTGCCAGCCTACTCTCAGAAAAAAAGAATTATTTTATGTGCTAGTAGATGTCATAAGGGCCTTGTAATTTTATAGCACTTCTATTGCAATTCAACATTAATTATATTTCACATTGATGTACTGCAGAATGCTGCAATATGAAATGCTCATATTTTGTAAAGGAGAAAATTAAGCTCACTTTTGTCTGCTCTAGTCCCATTTTACCCTTACTTATTGGAGCTCAGCACCAGAACTCTCCTCTGCTTCTGTTATATTACCTTATCCATGAACATATGAAACGCAGCTTTTTCACACCAAAGAGAAAAATCTTTGCTACACTTTAAAAAACAAAACAATAAAACCTCATACACCAAACCAGTAATATACTTTTCATCACCTCCATGTCATTTTAATATCTTTTCCTGCTTTTGAATTCTTACTGGGATCATAAAATACAAGCAGGCAGAAAAAAATGGAGCACAAGATTCCAGTCATTACAGGTATAGGAATAATAACCATCCATAACAGCAGACTACTGGTGAGGGATTTTAAGTAATATGTAACTTCATGTATATCCTGACCTCTTCTCAGTTAGTATGACATTTGCTCAGATAAGTCTAGTGTTTATTTTCCCATAGCTGCATTTATCACAGGACCATAAGGTAAAACAAAAACAAAAACAAACAAAACAAAAAAAAAAGGAAAAAAAAAGAAAAAGAGGTTTTCCATCTTCTGTCATAGACAGTGATCCCTGCTGAAGTGAACACAATTGGCATAGAACAAGGAAATTAAAAAGGGAATAGTGCAGTGGAAAATGCACATATATTTGTGAGAAAAATATTCTAAAATATCAGGACAGTTTAAAAATCTTTTCCTGATTGGCAAACATTACTGCAGGGAGTCTCATCTGTCCTCCAGTCTTGGGAACTTCTGTTGACTGATTTAATTTCACCAGTACATCAGGTGGCCTTTTTAGGGAGCCTATGCATGTGTGAATACCTTAGGCGCTTACACTGGTCGGACAGGTATAAAACACCAGTAAGTTCTTTAAGTAATTTAGCTAAGCAGAACTTCTATCAAGTGTTTATGTCAACTGTGATGTATCTTAAACAGAAACTAAAAAAAAAAAAAAAAAAAAAAAAAAAAAAAAAAAAAAAAAAAAAAAAAAAAAAACAAACAAACAAACAAAAAACAATGTGAAGAAACAGAAGAAAAGGATAAAATAAGAAAGCATGAACAAGAAATGAGCTTTAGGGCCACCCAGACTTCCTTAGACCACAAACCTATTCTTGTCCTCCCTTGCTGATCCTCCAAATTGGCCTCTCCAGAGACTTTGTAGCCAATGAGAATAATAGGTTAATGCCTTCTTTGTGCTCACAAACACTCTTTCCAGAACAGACATGTGACTTCAAACTGTATGAGTCTTCAGTTCAAGAAAAGCTTTGGGAATATCAGACTAACAGTTTTAGAGTAGAACATCATGAGACATTGTTTGACCTGGTAGGAAGGTTTCCCATCCTAGACCAGAAGACTTGATCTCACCTCTATCAGTGAAACTGGGAAAACCTACACCTCCACATGAAACTGGTTACCTTAGGTTGCTAGTTGTGTCCACACTGAGCAATCAGTGGATATGATGACTTGTGGGAAACCCCAGCTACAACCCCTAAGGCTACTTAGGCAGAGAGCACCTACAGGGGCACTGTGCAATCTTTCATTGAGAACTCAGTTGGTTTGCCTATTTCCCTTCAACAGAAACCAGTCCTTTTGGTATAGGGTCTCAAAATTTTTATAAGCAACCACAGTCTTTATTCAATTTCCATGGGACTTGCAACCTTATGAATGAGTGCTGTAATCGTACTTCTTTACAAACTTCCTGAGAGAAGAGGACTTGATTTTCTAAGGTCAAGTACTTAGGACCATTTAAGATACGTCACACTGACCAGATAAACACACAGACATACAACATTCTACCTCACTTTTGAACCTCTAAAGAAAAAATTGTGTAAAGTAATATCTTGGAGGAAAATGAAAAATAAAATTACACCAGAGGAGAAGGGGAAGGATGAAAAAGGAAATAACAGTCAGGCTGAAGCATTGACAGAGTTTCCTGTACCTCGTTCAATTCTGCTTTTCAAGCAAAAGGCTTATACATCGAGCTCCTTCAGAGCTAGACATGAGCAGTAATGTCCTGAACTAAAGAAACACAGCTGCCTAGCCAAAAGTAATGACTTTATGAACCATGTTTTTATCAAGCAACAATTTAGTAATGTCATTTTCCAGCTAGAAGAGAGAATTAGCATGGAAGATATTCCTACATTTTATACAAACGCACACTCCACAACAGTGTACCATATGCCTGAAAGAGTCAACCAGTGCCAAAAATGCTGGATAAAAACTGGGGATATCTCTGGGGAAAAGACCCAGAACAGACAATACATAGCAGCTGTTTAACAGAAGTTCTTTGTATTCTAACTGTAAGAGGTGGAGTATTCCATATAAATCTTAGAAGGTACTAAAATGTTAAAGTTTAACCTTGGGGCTCCCATAGGAAAAATGGATAGGTAGATGCTTGTAGTTTCCAGACCACTTTCAAAGAGAACAGTCTACAGTTTCCCCATAAACATTTACTGCATCCAGGAAACACAATAAATATAATAAAATGATTTTTTTTTTATATATACTATAAATAAATTTTCAATTCTCCTACAGTTAGTTACACCATTCCTGGACACGTTGCTGTTACTGTACACTTAAACATAGGGCTTTTGTACAAGACCCATGTTTCTGTAACTTTATCAGACACCTATAAAAGTTTCATACTGAGTTATTAGAGTTTTGCTGTGTTTATAGGATGCACATCACATATTTCTAACAGGCAGTACAGGGCCTGAGAATAGGGACAGTGCTTGCATTCTCTAGCCAACACTTCAGAACTGACCGGCTAGCATGCGAATGCTGCAATCTGAAGGCTGAAAAGCTAGAAAAAGAAAACAAAATCTACAACATTTATTTCACAGACTACAAACATCAGCATCCTATGCACACAGCAAAAGCTCGTTATGCATAGATCAGTCACCAAATCCATAAAAATTTCTTTAATATTCTCCCATTAACTTAAGAATTTCTTATGAAGTTTCAGAAACCATGACTGTGTCCTGGATCAGTATGAAGCTTCCTGAGCACAGCAGCCTGCATTAAACTGTGCATGCACAGACCTGGAGCATCCTGTGAAGGTGTAACAAGAGTCCACTGCTCTCTCTGACCAAAATCAGATGCTATAGTAGCAAAGCTACTTACTGTAGTCAGAAATCATATCTAAATTAATACAAAAGACTGATACTCTGTGGAGACAGTACTTTTGGAAGTCTTCTTCATAGCATGACAGTGTTAGATGAAATGTTCTTTGCCAGAGCAGGTTAGCCATCTGTGATACTGCAAAGGAGTACAATGTCACTGTCAGTCCAGTTAAAATTTACTTGGCAGTTGAGCTGGGTTTAACAGAGATACTATTGTTAAGTTAGGTAAAAAAGAAAAAATAATCAGTAGGTTAAAAATTGCAGAAATCTTGTTTTATGGCAGTTTACACTCCTCAGTTACTTTGCATGTAGTCAAACTAGTCTTGTCAAAACTTGTCACTGAGAATTTGCAGTAAAGTTCTGGTAATGCTAATCTTTGTCCCCTATTAACCTTAACAGCATTTTCAGAGGTGTTGCCCTAGGAAGATGCACAAGTCCTGACATTTAAAAATCAGTCATTTGACATTTGGACTTACTTAGAAGTACCCTAACAGCAGCTCAAAATAAAGGCTGTGTATGTGTGGGTGTGAAAGCATACAAGTGCACAGCTTTTCTTCGGCACACCTCTACCTTTTTTAATGCTGAGCTTTTTCCTAAGCCACAATATGTTTTGTACATCAAGTCCAACAACAGCAAGTTCATATTCAAGGCTTAACCTGTGGAAGGGAAAGAATGCTACTGAAATGCTAATTGTTTCAAAGTTATCTGCTAGCTTTTCAACTTTATTTGCTGCACATACTGATATGTGAAAGCCCAGATTGCTAAACAGTCCACTTCAACATCTCCAGGACCCTGCAAAGCCTGTTCGGATAAAGCATTAACTCACTAGAAACTGGTCAGTTCTGGGCTTCCATTCTTTTTACTATATGTCAAAAATAGATTTTTAGTACGAATAAAGTCACACAGTGGATTACGAGACAGAAAGACATGGTTATGCCCATTTTACAGATCAGAAATTCAAGTCTCAGGTATATGAGATCTGTACAATATCATCAAGTAGATCAAAAACAGAATGGAAAGAAAATTTGCTCTGTTTATTCTGACTAATGTGATATTCAATTAATTATCCTGTCACTTTTGAGTTGCTCCAAGATATACCATTGTCACTCCTTAGTATCCCAATTTAAAACTTTCATTTTAAATACATTTTATAAACCCGCATCTTCAGCATGAAAATTATTGATTTTATTTTTTTTTTTTTTTCTTGAGGACACAAAGACTAACATACTTAACACTGCTTTCCAGACAGAAGTCAGATAGAACTGTCTAGCTTCGGATTTAGGCTTCCCTTACCAGGAACTCAAAAACTGAGATTTTTCTTCCTTGCTTATCCCTAAGATTCCTTTAAAAGCCAACAGAATAAGTGCAAGGTCTCTAAATAGGATGACAATTTATACTGACAGATGCGGAGTTATTCTTGTTTCTCAGCTTTAAAAAACGGGAACAACTGGAATGGCAATGACAACTTTACATTACATGAGATAAAGTGAATTATTTTGCTCACAGTTGCTCTTTATGGCATAGACCATAATGGATCTTGTTTTGAAATCCTACTCACTTTAAATCAATATTAGAGCACTACCTAATATTGTTACATTAGGCAAAAAGCACTGCCATCACGTTTTTATCTGTACTGGGCTTATGATTCAAGGTAACAGCGGAATGAAAGTTCACATGTAGTAACCAACTTCAGAGAGGGCATAAATCATCCCATGATGAAATATAAATGTCTCAGCTGGACAATTTTTGATACCCAGATCTATCAGGTCAAAGACACCTGGTTTGGTCTGCAGTTAATGCCATGCTGAAGACATATCCAAGTCCTCATCCTGCATCTTCAGGCTTTTTTTAGCCACAGAGCTGTGACCATAGCAGACTACACAGAAGTACAGTTATTTTAAAGGGAATTACAATGGCAGAACCTTTATCAGGCTACAGAACACAGGAAGGAAATAGAGTTGTACCCTATGTATAGAAACACAAGTCAAGACTCAATTTCTGAATTCTTAATGAGAGAAAAAGGATCATTTTCCTATTATTTTTTTATTGGTCATGTTAAAAACCATTGCCTCTCATTATTACATGAGACTGAACTTTTTTTTCATTATTCCTGTGAGAAGAGATAAAAGTAAAGCCTTCAAAAAAATGACAGTGCAATGCAGCAACTGTACAGTGAATGCAGACATTTCCAAAACAAAAAAAGGTGAAGAACTACCCCATCCCTGTCCTTGCTATTTGCTGCTTTATCATAGCAAGAAGTACGCAAAGAAAAATAGAGAACATTTTTAAAGGACTATTATTCCCAACCCTAACTGAAGCAAGACCAGCATTATAAAACAATCCAAGAGGAAAAATATCCAGCTGCCATCAAACACCTTTTCAGCAACCTGAAAGTGAAGCTATTTAGAACAATGAGAATAACTGACACTTCTCCATTGCTGTCCCTTGACTCATCTGTCTAAATGAATCACGATCAAATAAATCCACATACTCTCAATGGTCTTTTTTATGAGGTTATGAACAAACTGCATTACCATACCACAGAGATTTCAGAATACCAACTAGACCAAAAATTTATTACCAGTGTCCCATCTATTTTGCAAATCACTGCACCAAACCTCTGCAGCATCCCCTCAGATTCCTGCAGTACTCATTTTTTTGCTGTGCTTCAGTGAACAGTTCACCAGCTGCACCTTTCTGCATCTGAATAAAATGATCATGGAGAAAGCTTTCAAATAATCAAAATGAAAAAAAATTTTTCCTTCTCCTCCATCTTTCTTTACATTCACTGATTGCCTCCAGTGCTTTCATAAGCCATTATAAGTTCATATCACTGCAGCAGTTAGGTTATGTAATGAAGCTACACTAGCTGTAGGAAGAAGTGCTTGACTTTTTAGCTCAACTGCTTCTCTCAGCTTCCACTTTTTTGTTTTCCTCACATCTTTTCTGTTTTCTCTCAGACGAGAACATAAGCACCATACTTTATAGTATGTACTGAAAAGATACAAACTTGTGCATATTATGTACTAGAATGTTTTGAAGTAGTATTTTAACAAACCTATTTAGTGTTTCTTTCCAGGAGTGACGCGGCGAAACCAGTCCACAGTAGATATGACTTGTGCATACACCTAGAGTGGGGGCTAGCAGCTCGTCAAGAGTCTGGGGTTGGCTACATGTGTTTTATCAAAGCCAGGAAATGTACCTGGTCTGTTTCTATAGGAATGAAAATTTTAAAGTTAGAAAGATATTAAACACCCAGCCACACTTCTCAGAAGCACTGTGGTCAGAAGAAAGGCATTGTGCAAAGTATCACAGAAGAGCCAAGCTGGATGTTCCTGGAAAAAGTTGTTGCTGTGCTCCCACAATGGAGGAATCCTTACACGCACCACTTCTATAAGAAGGTATCTTATCTTAATAAGGAGTCTTGCAAGAGAACAGACACTTGGGGATAAGGCACAACTAACAAAAATGTAAACAGATTTTACTTTGCAAAGAGCAGAGAAGACCAAAGCTAACATGTAGTCTGAGCCCATCATCCCCCAGGACTCTTTGTTCAGACAGAGAAGAAAAAGCAGGAAGATATTCAGAAGAATATAATCTAGATGTTCTCTCTTAATCAGATTACTTGTTGGCAGCTTTGTTCAACCACTTTGTAAAAGAGTCCAAGTCATTAGACACCAGTCTCTGTCTGGCCTGCTCTAAAGTGTATTGTGTATTATTCTTTCTTTTTCTCATCATCTTTCCCTAGTACACATCTTCCTTTCCCTTGTTTATTTAAACAAATTTTATCATTGTATTCTGACTTACTCTTCTGAGCACTTTCATTTGTGTTTCAAATCAGTCCTGGTATGCTGGTAAACTCCATGTGCCCCTGATAGCAAACAACTTGGTGAAATAATACCATTAAGTGATGACACACACATTTAGAGCAAGCAGTGTTGGATGAGACTCTCTTACCACCTGGTTTTATCAATGAATAAGAAATCAGAATAGCAGTAACCAGCAAATTTCGTTGGTATCACTAAGTTATGCCTTGAGAATTAGCCCAGCTGTAGATGCTACACAGAGGTATGTAATTGGTCCTTACCTCAGGGAAACATATTAATTTGATTAGTGCTGAGCCCACATTCTTTTCATTAGCTACTACTAGCCACATGGGAAAAAGGCCTGCTGTGCACAGGTGTCTTGGACATCTCTTCCTGCTTTCAGGACCTCTGTTTATGCCAGTGGGACAATCTATTAAAGGCAGGGAGTGATTCAAATTAATTTTCTTTGGGCTAGCAGAATCATTTAGTTTAGTCTTGTGAGATAAAACAAGAACTTGTAAGTACCGAAAAGAGCTGAAGCTGCAGAAGTGGGGCAAAGAACTTCAGGGCTCTAATACAATTCTGCTTGAAAGAGCTTTGCTGGCTTTGATTTTACAGCCCCAGTGTGTAAGAGAAAAAAGCTACAGCTTATTTATTTGAGCCTCTTCTATCTGTCCTACTTCAAATGGCTCCTCACCACTACTATCCTACTTCCAACCTCCATGTTGGAAGCCAACATCTCCTAGAACACCTTTTTCCAACCCTGACAATAAAGTCAACTCACTCCATACCTCTGCTACAAACACAGTAGAAAATAACATAAAGAAATGTATGTCTGCAGTCACAGTTTCTACTAAAAACTCACTGTTCTCTGAATTTCAAAACTGAGCAAAAACATAAGAAAGCTTCCAAGGCAGAACTTATCACTGTTAGCCTGGTTCTCTGCCACCACAGTCCCAAGGAGGAGTAGCTAATATCTGACCTCAGGCCATGTCTCACATGTATTTTCAGTGCAAGTATGCAACAACTGCTTTCAAATCTGCAAAATCACAATGCACCCCAGTTCTATGCAGGCTTGTGTTCAGGCTTCAAAACATGTTCCCCATCTCATAGAGAAGTCTCATTTTTTGAATAATAGCTCCAAAAAATTACCCTGATTTAAAGTCTGGTATCTTCTACAACTTGTAGCTTTTCTAGTGCCTCAAGCACAAATTCTCCTTCACTTCTGAAGGCATTACATCCTTTCAACTGATACAAGATCAATGTTAAAGGATAGAACTGTGGCTGAAAAAGCTCAGACCTTAAAGAGGAAGCCAGATATCAGACAAGTAAGCTCCAAGTGCCAAAAGGCACTGCAATGTCCTTTAGTTTATAGCAGCAATGTTTTATCTTTGTGTTACTTTAAAAACATTCTTATCTCTTAAAAAAAGAGAAAGCCTCCCTCTCTGCCTTCAAGAGTCCCCCAGAAGAAGACTGCTCATATCACAAAATGTGGCACAGAGCCCAGATACTCACACTTCCATGCAGTTGCTGCTTAAGAGGATTCTTGGCTTCCAAAGTTTGTTTTTGCAATCCTTTTAGTGATTTTAATAGCAAATATTTATTAAGAAGAGCTAAGCTAAACAAGGAAGTTATCCTGTGCGCTGAAAAATAAACTTTCACAACACTGAAGCCTCTTCATAGTACCCTTTAGCATTAGCCTTCCCCATCCTACTTTGCGTTAGGTTTTCAGAGTCCACTCTTAAATGCTAAGGCTTCGTGTACCTCATTGAGTGTCACTTTGAAATGTGCATGGCCTTGACTTACAGAATGGTTATAGGACTTATAGTAAAGAGTGGTGAAATATATTCCAGTGTCTTCTGTGTTCTAGACTAGAAAACAAGCACAGATAATCTTCATGAAACATTATAGTACTTCAGGCAAACACATTGAGGTAGGGCACTGAATCCTAACCTTCTTTTGTACTAACTTCTCCACTCCTTTTTTTTTCCCTTTATCAAGATGTCATAGTAAAAATACCATAATAAGAAAAACTTTTCACATAATATTGTTCTGAAAAGTCACCTTTTTCATATTACTGTACAGTTGCCATAACAACTTGATGCAACATCTCATTTAATAATAACTCCCTGCATCCCTTTTAGTATTTTAGTTGCCATGACAACAGCATGCATTTTATTTCAGACTTCTTTCTCAACACTCTTAGATGTATTTTGGTTGCTTTGAATGAAATTGGACTCAGCCTTCCACTAAAAAGATCAGAAAGAAATCTGATGCAGGAAAGAAAACATCTTTATGGAAAAATGTCCTAAAGCTGCTGCACAACAAATAACTGTTTTTCCTAATGTACACATGATTACAAAAAAGCTCAATGAAAATACAATGTTTGAGAATTGAAGGCACAGAATGAAGCTATATAAATGTCCAAAATACTATCTAAAAATAAGCAATAGGTATTAATAAAAAGAGAGAGAGAGAATAGTTTTTTAAACTAAGGTATGTATACTTCCAAAGTATGGCTTACAGCGAAATCTTGGCTTCAACCTATGCTGCCTTACAGCTAGGACAGATATTTACACTGGATTGAAGAGCCATCAAAGTACAATAACACTTTGCACTCAAATATAGAATCATAAAATAGTTAGGGTTGGAAAGGACCTTAAGATCATCTAGTTCCAACACCCCTGTCATGGGCAGGGACAACTCCCACTAAACCATGTCACCCAAGGCTATGTCCAACCCAGCCCTGAACACCGCCAGCAATGGAGCATTCACAACTTCCCTGAGCAACAGTGCCCCACCACCCTTACAGTAAAGAATTTCTTCCTTATATCCAATCTAAACTTCCCCTGTTTAAGTTTGAACCCGTTACCCCTTGTCCTATCACTACAATCCCCCATGAAGAGTCGCACTCCAGCACCCCTATAGGCCCCCTTCAGATATTGGAAGGTTGCTATGAGGTCTCCATTCAGCCTTCTCTTCTCCAGGCTGAATAGCCTCAACTCTATCATCCTATCTTCATAAGGGAGGTGCTCCAGTCCCCTCATCATCTTTGTGGCCCTCCTCTGCACTTGTTCCAACAGTTCCATGTCTTTTTTGTGTTGAGCACACCAGAACTGCACACAATATTCCAAGTGAGGTCTCCCAAGAACAGAGCAGAGGGGAAGGATCACCTCTCTCAACCTGCTGGTCAAGCTTCTCTTGATGCAGCCCAGGATACAGCTGGCTTTTGGGGCAAGTGCAAGTGCACACTGAAGCTGACTCATGTTCATTTTCTCATCGACCAACACCCCCAAGTGCTTCTCCTCAGGGCTGCTCTGAATCTCGTCTCTGCCCAACCTGGAGCTGTGCCTGGGATTGCTCTGATGCAGCTGCACTTGGCATCATTAAACTTCATCAGGTTGGCATCAGCCCACCTCACAGACATGTCAAGGTCCCTCTGGATGGCATTCCTTCCCTCCAACGTATCAACTGAGCCACACAGCTTGGTGTCATCAACAAATTTGCTGAGAGCAGTGTGCTCAATCCCACTGTCCATGTCACTGACAAAGATATTGAACAACACTGGTCCCAACACTGATCCCTGAGGGACACCACTTGTTACCAGTCTCCAGCTAGACATTGAGCCATTGAGCACAACTCTTTGCGTGCAGCCACCCAGCTAGTTCTTTATCCACCGATTGGTCCACCTATCAAATTGATGACTCTCCAACTTAGAGACAAGGATGTCATGTGAGACAGTGTCAAACGCTTTGCAC
>JASSUY010006222.1:0-12262 GCA_032466535.1 Forpus xanthops | reverse complement strand
AGCATCTACTGCACATACTTCAAAGGCTGCCAGCAGTGATGAAGATTGTTGGAAGAAGTAAACGACCCCAGAGACCCTCACCACATTTTTTGTATGCATGCAAGGAACTTTCGGGAAAATGATGTAATCCAAATGTAGTCTCATGAGTATGTATGTGTGTTTGGAAGCTATATAAGGGACTGCTTGTGTAGCAATAAGTGGATGCACGTTAGGAGGAGGTATCCCCCGAGTCTCCCAGCGCAGTAATAAAGAATACCTGCTTGTCAACTAGCAAACTTTGTTGGCAAGTTTGTTCCTGGAGTTTTCTCTGAATCAGCAAGTTAAATGCATGAGGAAAAAGTCTTCTCGTGAATGGGCTTGAGTGACTGCTACGACGTTATCATAGCAGAATTAAGCCAGTTAAAACTTCACTCTAGAAACCGCAATGGCAAAGTGACATCCACACATCCACTGGACTTCAAGTCGCTGCATAATTTAGGATACCTAAAATAGCACTTATATGTGGTCATCTGAACACATCTCTAGACTCTGACAGTTATAATGGGAGCTGAGGCAAACAGCTGAGTTACAGGCATCTGTAAGTATCTTAATTTTGACCGAACTCCATACAAGGAATTTCACCTGCTCTTGAAACCAGGGTCCTGTAGCACCAAGCAGCACATAAGTTCAATGTGAGCCCTCTTCAAGAGATTCACTGGACCTGAAAATCATATGAAATAAGGCTTGAAGAACTCTTAAAAGGTGTCTGAACCTCTCCTTCCACTACAAGATGGGATCAATTCCACCTGTGCAGTTTTTCACTGGTATTTAACCAACCTCTTACTAAAAAACACTAAATGTGAAAATAAGTTCTCAAAATGCTTTTTGCACAGGAGTCTACTGTGACCTGAAGATATAATTGACTGTCTTTAGTTGCCTTTTATTGCTCAGATTTGGCAATGGAGAGCTCTGAAGGTGAGACTGTGATCACAAGTGATGTGTTTGTCATTGCACAAAGCTACTGCAGAAGCAGATTGAGAAGCAATTCCAGTAACATCACTTGGCTTGGTGAATGATACAGGCTCCATATGAGTGTGATCCCTAGTGTTTCCACACCTATCTCATCTGACCCCATCTGCTGTTGCCTTCCCAGTGTTGTATCAGTAAAGGGAATCGGAAAATCCTGCATTGATCTTAATATATACTCCCTATATATAGTAATTGGGCTTGGTAGAAGAACAAAATATATAATTAATAACAAACTGACACTGAAATGCAGCACAAGTAAATGCAAATAGGATAGAAACGGGCTAGGAGCAGAAGATACTTCATGTACATGGGTGCGTTGCTGGATGGATGGATACTGTACAAAATATTCACATAACTGTAAAAAAAAATGCTAGTAGTACAAAGACAACCTCCAAATAGTATGAAATAACAAATTAAAATTAATGTATTTTCTTAGCCTTTACTTTTTCCACTGTCCTCCTGGATCTCAGCCCAGTGCCAGGACCAGGCAGGAAAAATGTTTTCCTTGTCCTGCTCTATTCAGAATCAATCTAGGACTGAAATGTCAGGATATTATTTGTCAGCCAACAGCAGCTCTCAGTGGTATCATGCTCTATGTGGATCTCTGTGGTGATTACTTGTTTGCAAGTTCATCCCAAACTGTGACTTTAAAAGGGCATCATAACCACTTTTATGTGGATGACGGCAAAGCACTGATAAATAGACAAAACCTCCCAAAAAACTTTAATTCTTCTGCAAGATGGATGTGTTTCCGCTTAAGACTTAAAATAAGTGTCCGTATTTTCACTAGGAATAAGCCACTGTGTTTTTAACTTGCCTTATTCTTGAAAACTTTCCTTATCGAAATTTCCTCACAGAATTAATTCTGAGGTAGGCACCTGGCATGAGATATTTCAGTCCAAACAGTTCACATTTGTCAAAGGTATGAGCGTCTGGAAACAGGTTCTTGTAATGGGAAGTGTCAAGGAGCCTTAAATACACAGACCTATTGGCCTGCCCGCAATGCAGGTTTTTAAATGAAATAACCATTTCATCACACAGGTTAAAAAATGTAGCCTGCTTTCACCTTAAAACTTCCTTCCAATCTTTGAGGCAGCTTTTGCGCTTTAACCATATATCTGTTATAAACACAGTTCTTTATTTCTCCAGCTTCATATGCCTCATAATTGCTGAACTGTAAAGTGTTAGTGAACAGGAATATGCAGATCCAGGAGCATCCTTTGGTAATAGCTTTGTCCAAGGCAAACGAAATCTTGACTGTATCTCTTCTACTGGTTAAAGTTATTCATGGAGGTGACGTAAATCAGGTTTTTCTCAAGTTCTCCTTTCTTGCTTGCTTTTTTCCTGCTGTCAAGGATGACCTACCCAATCAGAAGGGCTGAAAGTGAATTCTTATGCTATGTAAATGCTGGATAATACACGTATTTATTATATTAACGCATATGTACTATATTGCACTCTGTATTTAGAGTTAAGTAGCAACATTTTTCAAAGGCTCTTAATCTGACTGATATATTTTTCATCTTCTTGAAATTAGTTATTTTAAGACCTGGAAAGTGTTCTAAATTAAAGCTAAGAATATCAAAGCATGCTGTATCAGGCATCAAATTCTAACACTATTTCAGAGGTGAAATCTTCTGTATTAACTTAATCTCATGCCAGGTGAGCTGCCCTTTACCTCATAGAAGATTTGAAAGACATTTGTACATATAGTTATTGATGCAGAGGGCAGCAGATTGTCTGTGCTGATTGGCTGCAGGAGAATCTGAAGGTATGTCTGATGATTTCACTTATTTGGGCTTAGCCATGCACATCAATCTTTGCATTTTAAAGTACATGTAATCAGTATTGTTACTGTGTCTCATACACACATTCATTTCAGGTTGTGAGCCTCATATATATCAGATTTACAGCCTCAAAACTTAGGAAAAGGAGTTTTCTGTGTTACGCTTATGACCTTAACTGCTGAAACTCGATTACAACCTATGTCAGCGAAGAGGTGCCATTCAACCAACTTATGGCTTTTTTAAAGTATGGATTGGTAAGGAGAAGCATAATGCTCATTGCATCTGTTATTCCACTTCTTCTACTTATAGACACTGCTTTAAGTATTTATCTCCAAACTGCAGCCCAGCATAACCTCGTTTTACCCAGTAAATATGACAGAGGCACAGCACACAGTGATCTATGCAGGTCAGTGGTTATATGTTCTGCTCTTTAGAAGAAGTTTGTATAGCTGAACTTTCTGTATGCATATAAATCTTTGCCCTACTATAAGTCTGTGAAGCAACAGCTGAGTCCTGGTGTTAGAAGGGGAAGAAAAAGCAAATCATAAAAAGAAAGTATCTATTGTGGTTTCCACATTAGGAGAATCTTTAAACTAGAAATGATGCATGGCAATTGTTGGAGAACATCAGTCAATACTATCTACCTTTGATAACTGTTATCTCTCTTAATTTATGCAAAACTTAACCCTGCTGTGCAAACTATGTGGGAGCTTATTTGAAATATTGATGTCTAAAATGGTACTTTTGGTCCTGCTTTTTCTCTTTTTTTTGTTTGAAACAACACTTTCTGGAATTTATGTGACAAGCAGCAGATAGAATGATGGAATACCCCTTTCTGATCTGCAGTTAGAAGTCATTTGCATCCCTCCACCTTCCTCTTTTTTCCCTCACAAAGAGAAGCTTCCCTAACACAGTTATCAATCAGCAAAAGCACTGAAGGGCTGTTTCATACAACAATTTGTTAAAGTGACGACAGTGGTATCAAACACATAGCTCTTCAGTAATAGCCCGAAAAGATCCATGTCACTAGGTTATTAATTGTATAAGGAAAAGAATTTAAAGCCATTAGCATTGACTTCCTTTGCTTCCAAAATGGATGTTCTATTTCTTCTTTGAAATTACCATTCCTTTTTTCTTGTTCCATTGTTATTCCAAAAGCAGTGGCAACTTTAACCATCTTTATTTGTAAAATTTCTTTCTGCAAGTGATTAGTATCATCTTAATAAAGATTTTTTAACAAAACATCAAACAACGGTAAACAAAGAAACAAATTCAATAATTTTATCCCCACAGAACAGAAAGCATTGGTCTGTATTTGCTATATGACATATATATATCATAGAATCACAGAATGATTGGGGCCGGAATGATGAGCTTAAAGCTCATTCAGTTCCAACCCCCTGTCATGGGCAGGGACACCTTCCACTAGAGCAGGTTGCTTCAAGCCCCGTCCAACCTGGCCTTCAACACTGCCAGGGATGGGGCAGACACAGCATATCTGGGCACCCTGTGCCAGTGCCTCAGCACCCTCACAGGAAAGAACTTTTGCCTAAGAGCTCATATCAATCTCCTTTCTCACAGGTTAAAGCCATTCCCACTTTTCCTACAGGCCCTTGTCTAAATCCCTACTCCAGATTTCTTGTTGACCCTCTGTAGTACTGGAAAGATGCTTGAACATTCCCACATATAGCGATACTCACCTATGTGTTTGCAGACCTGGGGCAAAGGTGGTATATTTTTACCTTATAGAAAGGTTAACCTCAGCAGTTTCCCATTAGTCCAGTGATAACTTCTCCTAAGGGTCCCTTCCTTTCTGTCTGAGCTCCATATTGTATTTCTTTATTAACAGGAAAAAAAAAGTATCTCCATTCAAATCTCTTTAAAGGTCATTTGAACACAAAAAAAAAAAAAAAAATGGATATGACTTCATTGTGGAAGAGAAGGCATATTTCTCATTGCAATGTGCAAGCCAGGACTCTATACTTAATTTTGGAATGCAATTCTTAAGAATGATTGCACAAAACAGTTTTGCTCTTGGTCAAACAGAATTGCCTCTAAGAAGCTACAAACTGAAGATATATCATACATGTAAATGGTACAATTTCAATGCTTTAGATTAACATATGCATGCAATCATGCTGAGTTTATTACTGCAACAATGTACAAGACAGTAAATAAATTCTGGCATAAAACTTTATGCAGTTTCTTCTTCTAGTAAATAAATGTTAGGAATCAAGTTTCAGTATTAAATAACTGGTAACATGAGGTTGGGTAATAACTGAATAATTATTCTCTGTATCAATCTAGAATATTATGATTGGATGGATAAGAATTTATTAGAGATATTTTGCTACTGAAGACAATGAAAAGCCACTGGAATAATATTTGTTCTCTTTGCTGGAAACTATACCTGTTAAAGCTGTGATCCTGAGGCCTTGCACCATGCAAACGTTGTGCTCTTCTTTCAGAAGAGGGTTGGAGTGGTGCTTCCCTTCTTCCAGTCCACCTGCACAGTCACAGATTGTCATGGGCAGGCTGGGGGCAGCTTACATGAGTGGTTATAGTATGTAGTTAGTAGTATACAAACCCTTGTACCTTACAAGCCAACATGAACACCTGGCCAACTGGGACTCTATGTGCTATACAGAATGCTCCTGCATTGACATGGAGGAACTACTCCACAGCCACAGCCTTGCGGCCTGTGCTGCCACAAAGTCTTCTCTTGATGTCAAATCACCCTTTAAAGACATGATCAACAACCTCTGCAGTGCAGCTGGATCCAAGAGTAAGCCCAGGAGACCATGCAGTATGTGGGAAAAGGCAGAGATGGGCAACGGCTGTGCAAGACCCTCCTGACTTTGTACTGTGAGCAGAGACTGGAGACGGAAGGACTTGGGATCATCTCCACTGTGCTACTTTGCTGTGGCACTGTGATGTGCACAGAGCTACAGAGCTGGCTATTGCAGTCAGGTATAAATAGACAACCTTCCTGCAACAAGCTGAATAACACTGTTTTCCTTACTACCATCAAACTCTGATGCAACAGTTTAATCCACTCTCTTTTTAAAGAAGATGAAAATAATATCTTTTGCTATTGGGCACTTAAATGAAATAAAATATTGCTAGCTGGAGCCAGTCAAATCATTCCTTTCATGAATTTTGATTGGTTTCCATGGAAACACTGGCATACTCCATCACCAGGGTCCATGCCTGAACAAAGGAACTGCTGAACGAAGTTGCAGCATCTTCCTACCCATATGCATGACAGAGAGATGGCTTTTCAAGTAACATTGGCAATTGTTTCTATAAACATACAAGGTAATGTGAGTGCACTAGAAATCAAAATAAGTTGGCAACATCCATCAGTTCTATTTAAGAGTTAGGAAACAATGAAGCGTACAGTAAGTGAATGCTATTGGTAGCTACTGGGAATAGAGATGTACTTCTGTTTAATATGTGGATTTTAAAATGAGGTTTATTTGCAACACAGAGGAGACATCTGGAGAACCTGAGCTCTTCCAAGGAAGCTGAGAAGCTCTGGCATCTCTCTCAACTTCTCTGTCCTTATCACCAGCCAAGATGATAACAGTGGCTTCCATTCTCCTAGCTTGTTTCCTCTCTAAGCATCCTGCCTCCACTCTCCACAACTCTTTCTTTGCTTTCCCTTGTGATTATTGATGGAGTTCTACTGCTAGAAAGTAACATAAAGAAGAAAGTAAATCACGTTTTCTTCACAGCCTAGTGTGTTAATATATCAGAACCAATTAAGAGTCTGATGAGAGCCCCATGCAACAGCGTGGAATATGTGTGTGCACTGAATGCAGGAGACTTGACAAGATAGCATCCAGATGAAGGTGAGAGAAAAGCTAGAAAAGCAGAGCTTTTTGAGTTATAAAGACCATTTATTAAATGCCTCAAAATGACATCTCAACCTGATTGTAAAACATGAGGTAAAACAAACAGGAATGAAAACAACATGCCTGAAAATTGTTGAATTTACAGAAGGGATTTATTTACCACGTTTTTCCCCACAGTTGGGACAGGGGCAAATTTCTATGCATGGAATTTGGTTTTACCGATTCCAGATTCATTGCATTCCAGTTGAACAGCTTGATCACTCTGGGACCCACATGATTGAGGTGCTGGGGTGGAGCTATTGCAGGCTGTAACCCTAATCAGAGCAGGGCACTGCTCATTATCAGCTATCATGAACAATTTTGGGAGAGCTGAAAACATGAAAGACCTGTCCTGTCTGTACTGAATTTAAAGCTGTGGATTGTTTTAAGTGCTACTGTCATGGTTTAAGCCTCTCACGCAGTTTGCTTCCTCACTCCCCCATTTCTTTGCCTCTGCCTCCAGAAGGATTGGGAGGAGAAGCGAAAGAATGCAACTCCCACAGGCTGAAATAAGAACAGTTTAGTAAGTAAGGTATAACACAAATCACTACTGCTATTACCAATGATAATAATGACAAGGCAAATACAAGGAAAGAGAATACAATTGCTCACCACCTATACCCAGCCCGACCACGCAGTGAACCCCTACCCTTCCGGGTCTCTGCCGTCCATTTTTACATCCTGGGCATGATGTGCTGTAGTATGGAACACCTCTTTGGTCAGTTCGGGTCAGGTGTTCTGTCTCTGCTTCCTCCCGGCTTCCCCTCCTCCCTGGCAGAGCATGAGGCTCAGAAAGTCCTTGGTCAAACCAAAACATTACCAAGCAGTAACTGAAAACACTGGTGTTATCAGTGCTGTTCCCAGGCCAAAAGTCAAAAACACATCACTGCACCAGCTACTAGGGAGTAGAAAAATAACTGCTGCTGCTGAACCCAGGACAGCTACTTATTCTCTTTTTTACTATTTTTAATTCAGTAATAGAAGAGATAAGGTTAAAATAATGACTAAGGTTTCATATAAACCAAAGTGAATTACCTAAACCTGTCTCTGAAACTTTACCCCTGACACATTTTATGAACATTTGCCACATCTCAAGTGTTTCTTAAAAGTGGCAAGGAGAATTAGCTGCATAAGTGATTTTTTAATGAAGAAGTTGTGTAGGCAAGTTAATTTGAACAACACACACAGTGCTCATTCAGTAAGCTAGATGTACTTTATTCAGAGAAGCTCCTTAAGCATGGTAAACGTTTCAGCCCATGGGATGAAGAAGGCACAGAGCTCTCTAATTCATACATGTAGGTGGCTAAGACCATGAAAGGGATGAAATTCCTGATAAAGATTTTTTTTTCCCCCTGGGTAGTAATTCATTTCATTCTTCTTCAGCATGCTGAATTTTAAGATTTCTATTGGAAACCTGAATTTTCTGTCAGTTGCTGAGTGTTCTTACAGAACAGAGTCGCAGCGCTCTCTAGACAGCCAAACCAGGTATAAGCAAGCTCTCCTTGCTCTGGAAGCAAGAGAAAGGTGTTAACATGCCATTTTTAGGGCTAATTCACAGTGGTGAGAGGAAAAGTAGCAACTCCCAGACATGCCATTATGCAGATAGGGCTGATCTAGCTCAGTCCATGAGCTGGTAACCTGCAGTCATGGGGAATAAAACTGGGCAGTGCACTTGACTTGTACTGGGAGAGTCAAGCACACATCTAGTTCACCATGGTGAGAAGCAGCTTATGGAAAAGATATTAGCAGGTCTGAAATAGTCCAACAGACAAATACCTGTCATGCTCTGAATTTTCAATGAGTTCTCATGCTTTTTCATGGTCCTGCCTTACTTTAGTATGGGGGAAAAGAGGAAGAGTTTCAATCAAGAGAAAAAAGGTGAGGGAATAATTATCTCCTTTAAAATCTGCTATATTAATGATTCCATGTAATGCAGAAAATTATGCAAAAGGGAAGTATGCATATTTAGTCATGGTGATTTGTTCTTCCCATTGCACAGGAACACTAAATAAAATTAAATGTTGGGAATGTCAAACTGGATAAAATGCATTCACACACAGTGTGTTATAAACTCAAGAAATTAATTTCTAGCAAAGTCTTTTGCAATACGGAAAGCAGTGAGGTTATTTGTAAGGGTGGCAATGTGTATTGGGTCTGCATAGCAAGGTTTTGGTAACATGGGGGTACCAAGGGTGGCTTCTGTGAGAAGCAGGAGGCAGGATGTGCTCCAGGCACCAGAGCAGAGGTTGCCCTGCAGCCCATGATTCAGACCATGATGAGACAGGCTGTGCCCCTGCAGCCCATGGATGTCCACGGTGGAGCAGATATCCACCTGCAGCCTATGGAGGACACGATGCAGGAGCAGAGGAAGAGTATGAGAAGGAAGAAACAACAGAGACGTGTGATGAACTGACCACAGCACCCATTCACATCCCTCTGTGCTATTGCCAGGGAGGAGGTGGAGAAATTGGGAATGAAATTGATCCTGGGAAGAAGAGAGAGATGTAGGGATGATGTTTTTATTGGGTTTATTTCTTGTTAGCCTATTCTGATATTTTTATTAATAAATTATTTTCCCCAAGTTATCTGTTTTTCCCACTATGGTAACTGGTGATTGACCTCTCCCTGTCCTTATTTCAACTCACTAGATTTCACTGTACTTTCTTTCCCCTGTCCAAATGAAGAGGGCACAGGACACCCAGCCAGGGTCAACCCACTACACAAGGTTATCGGGAGTTGTATTTTAGTGACAGCACAAGTGCTGGAAGATAAACTAAACAGGTCACGACTCTTTAGAGGAAGCAAACAGAGCATTCAGCACAGGTTACTGCTGTCAAAATGTCAGAGTTTCTATCAGCCTCTCTTGAAGCCTCTGGTTCTGGCCACAGGGGAGACAGTGCAGTGAAGGATCTGGGCTCTTGCTCTGAGATGGTCTAACAACATAAATGTATAAATACAAAATGTTTCAGACTTAATTTTTCAGTCCCTTGTTATCTTCTGGTTTAGGAAAAAGCAAAACCTGCAACTAATTAAGTGCATACTTAAGGGCAAGTGTCATATCAAGGACTGATCAAGATGCTGGAAGTACATGGAGACCTAACCATTGTGAGATTAGGGTTTAAAATGGTACTTAACAGAACTAAGGTAATTGTCCAGCCATGCATGAAATAAGAGAGGAATTGATTCTGTTTTCTGGTTTCAGTGAAGCTGTCGTGGCTTAAGCCCAGCCGTAACTCAGAACCACTCAGCTGGTATCTCACTCCCCTCTTTCTTTGCCTCTGCTCCCAGAAGGATGGGGAGGAAAATCAAAAGAATGTAATTCCCACAGGCTGAGATAAGAGCAGTTCAGTAACTAAGGTATAACACAAACCACTGCTGCTGCCACCAATAATAATAATGATAAGGGAAATAACAAGGGAAGAGAATACAACTGCTCACCACCCACTGACCGATACCCAGCCTGATCAAGCAGTGATCTAACCCTTCTGGGTAACTGCCCCAGTTTATATAGAGGGCAAGATGTGCTGTGGTATGAAATACACCTTTGGTCAGTTTGGGTCAGGTGCTCTGTCTCTGCTTCCTCCTGGCTTCCCCTCCTCCCTGGGAGAGCGTGAGACCCAGAAAATCCTTGGTCAAAGTAAACATTACTGAGCAGCAACTAAAACCATCGGTGTTATCAGTGCTGTTCCCAGGTCAAAAGTCTAAAACACAGCACTTCACCAGCTACCAAGAATGAGAAAAAATTTCTGCTACTGCTGAACCCAGGAAAGAAGCCAACAGATTTACTATTAATGGAAAGATTACTATAAACTGCATACTAATGATCAGTTTGGTCTATCTGTCTGTGTATTTATCTATCTATAAGCTTCATTGTATTTATAGCTACCCGTGTTATTGACATAATTATGAAACATTATTAATATCTGTTGTTTCTCCCCAGCACTATAAAATATGTATATTTATATATATGAATATGATACACATATGATATGCTAAATGGAATAATCTCATTATTCATTAAATGGGATTCTTCCTCAGAAATGCAGTGTAATATGCCTCCCCAATGTTTTAAGGACAGTCACTTAAAATTTGATTTTAAGATAGAATAAGAAGTACTCATTTGATCCTATAAGTATTTACGTTTTGAATCAAAATGGAAAATCAATGTTATAGAGAATGGGTGAAGACAAATGAGCTGGATAACTTCCCTGGCTTGTATCTGTGAGAGGATGATGCCTTCATTTCTTTCCTCTTAAATCTCTTACAGTGGTCTAGTTTATGCCCATTCACATTCTTTCTTCTTCTCCAACATCTGTGCTGTCCAGATTTTATGCAGACCCGTCATCTTCCTTTACCAAATAACAAGTGGCATACCTGTTTACACTATTGACATTTGTCTTCATATTTCTTTTCCCCTTTTTGTGATCCTTCATCATTCTACTTCAGAGATGACATTTTCACAGTTAATTCTCTGCATCAGCTACTGCTTCCAGAAGATTTTTCTTAGAGGTACAAGGATTTTATATCATAAAAGATGTGGGGAAGGCTATTTTTACAATTTAATAATAATAATAGAAGAATGGGAGGTGGGTTATTTAATCCTGAAATTATTTCATATTTCTAATTTCCTTTAAATTTCAACTCTCTTTTCAGAGTCAAAATCAAAGGTTAATTTAACCATGCTTCCTAATGAAGGACTTCATTGTCTTCAGCTCTTCAAGGCTGTTGTTTGTTTATACAGTATGAAATCCTTAAGGAGTCACTTCTTATGAGCTGATAGGTCTGCCTGCATCCTAGAAGTAGTGTAACATGTTGAGAGGAGAGAACAGCAGCCCTGTGCTGACACAGATAGAAGGGATGGAGGTAAGAATGGGGCTCAATGGTGTAGGGACATAGCACCGTCTTACTGTTGCCATATAGCATGGAGAATGCAGATAGCTTATGGTGACCATTCATTGCAATGGAAGACAGAGAACATGATGATCTGATGGATTTGGCTAGATATAGCTGATGTTACATACGGTTTGTTGCTGGCAACCCATAAATGCCTTAGATAGGTAAGACTGTTGTCAGTGGATAGGAGGACATGAGCTCTCTCTTTTTCAGTTGATTAATGCAACATTCTGCATTAATTAATAGAACTGTGAAAAGGAACACGACTGGTAAGTCACGAACAGCTGAGCTTTGCAGCAAAAAAAAAAGGTGAAATAACATAACATTTCTCATACTTTGGCTTATAAATAGTCAGCAATTGTAAGTTCTTTAAAGCAGCGCATAAATCAAAATTGTATTAATACCAGGTGCTTTCACCTGGCCATGGCAAAGCCTGTTTTCAGATCCTGAAATAATAGCTCAGATGTTCTTTTTCACAAAATGAATAGTTATGAGAAATAGCACCTTAAGCTACAGACTGGGTTCTCAGACAGCTAATTTTCTGAGTGCCCTTACAAAGCTTTTTTTTCCTAACCAAGTGTATACTCTTTAGTTTAACAGCCTGTCCTGGGTTCAGCAGTAGCAGTCATTTTTCTCCTTCTTAGTAGCTGATGCAGTGCTGTGGTTTTGACTTTCAGC
>JASSUY010006221.1:0-58136 GCA_032466535.1 Forpus xanthops | reverse complement strand
GGGAGGTGTCCCTGCCCATGGCAGGGGGGTTGGAACTGGATGATCTTAAGGTCCTTTCCAACCTTAACTATTCTATGAAGGGTAGGATAAAACGAAGGGAAAGGAAGGGACGGATAAATGGAAAAGAAACATAAAGAGGAGGAATAAGATAGGAAAAGAAAAAGCGAGAGAAGAAGGAAAAAACGGAAAAGAAAGAAAAAGAGGTAGCAGTCTGGAAGGCATGGGCAGGTGGCATGTGGCAAGGAGGGGGTTAAACACAAAGGGAAGAGGCTGGCCGGTGGAAGGCAGAAGCAGGCACAGATGCTGGGGTGGCTCTTCCTTTGTGCTCCCCTGTCGGAGGTGGCACAGGGGATCTCACAAGGAACAAATCATTTCTTTATGTATTCACTCACCCCTGGACTCCTCCAGCCATTTAAAAGGACTCAGTCAGGAGCACACCCAGAATCAGGAGCACAAGCAACATCTTCTTCCCACAGGACTCAAACAGAATACAATGACCACAATTCAAGCTGAACACTTCTCCTTCCCACAATACCAGTTACTGCCAGTCCTACCTGCCCAGGCAGCTGGAGCTCCCAGCTGGGCTCAGCGTGCCCGCCTCAGGAAAGGCCAGGTCAGTGGGTTTTGCTCTGTACCAGAACAGGGGAAGGAGCTGTTGATTCCCCATGGGCCCAGGGCTGCAGCTTTCACTCATCTTTCCCCTGTGAGTGCAAGGCAGAGTCAGGGGAAGTGTGGGGATGGTTCCCAGGTGTCTAAGCCTGCTTGCGTGCTGTTGGCAGAGGTGTGTGGGTTAGGCTCTATGGTCAGCCTCTGAACTGGGCTGTAGAGCTGCTTTTTGATTAATGCAAGGATAACCATTGGCTCAAGTGGCCCTGATTTCTGCAGCAAAGAGCCCAGGACTCTCTGGCTTTGGTGAGCTGAACTGGCTGTGTGGTGTCATCCAGGATGCACTAATACCCAGGGCTTTAGGGAATATTAAAACATGGCTCCTGTCATATCTTTAGTGTTGGTGTTTGAGCATGCGTTTCCATCTGCTCTGCCATGTGCAGCCTGCAGGCACCACACGGCTGATCAGCAAGGAGAGGCCTGTCCCACCAGTGCTGGAGAGGAGTGGGAAAAGCATGGGCTGAGAACTGGGGCTCAGCCCCTTCCCCAGCCTGAAGTAAGCTCTGTGCCTTCATCATCTGCATTCACCTGAGGTAGGAAACTCTTGATGCTGTAGTTCAAGAACTGGGCTCTCAAACCCATCCTCTCCTGCAATATCTGCTTGGGATTGGGCAGACCTGGTCTGTTCCGCATCTGTCAGTGCTGGTATAGACTTTATAAACTTATTTATAGATTTATATAAGTTGTTTAATCATCTCTCACAGATCCTCTCACGCATCACCCACTGTCCTCCAACACTGGAACAGACCTGATGAAAAATGATGCAAGAAGGGCATTTATTAACCTCATCCTCATACATGGGAAACTGAGGTTAACTCTTCCATCCAAGGGTACTCGCACAAGCTGAGGTAGGAACTGAATCCAGGCCGCCGACATTCCCACCACATCCAATAACTCTGTTCCAGCACAAACTTCCCTTTCTAGGGAATATTCTCAGCTATATCAATGTCTAGTCTGGTGTTGACTTCCATTAGGTTTGTCACTTCACATTTTGAAGACCTATTTCTCTTGTTTCCTTTCTATGAAATCCTCAGATGGGTTGCTGCATGGGTTCCTTTCTAGCCTCTAGAAGATGGAAATTAAACGCACTCTATGTAAGACTACCTGGAAATCTGGACTTTGAAAGGATGTTTCATTTTGAAACATGAAAAATCCCTCCGCTTTCTGTTCCAGTGTGAGCGTGAGCCCAGCTCCAGAATTCTGGGGTTCAGTGAAGCTTCATTTTTGCTACGTTTTCCTTTAAAGTGCTAGGAGCTAATGTGATGGTATCGAACACTCCTGGGAGAGCCAGCTGCATTGCAGAGGGACAGAGCTACCCTGGCTGTGCAGCAGTAGCTGCAGTTACCTGTGCTGCCACCACTCAATCAGAAGACTTGGCATTAGCCACTTGTAATTATGACTTATATTTGTTGTAAACTTGTGAAGCACAACTTGAGACACCTTGGCAGTCTTCAGCTTGGCAAACAACTCTTCCTTACCTGCTCTAAAGACACAGTAGGCTTGCTAGATGTTCCCTTGTCATGGACCACTGGGACAAGCTGGCATCTTTACTTGTCAGATGTGCACTGATAAACGAGGAGGAAAGGCTTTGGAACATGAAATGGATGTTAGGGCTTGTTATCTTCTCTCCCTTCTCTTCTGGCCAGGGAGAACAGAGCATTCAGTGCACTATCATGTGCATCACACCATGTAAGGGGGGAAAAGGAAGCCAGTGAGAACGAGGGTGCTGAGCAGCATCTGGCTAGGGGCAGCAGTGGGGCAGTCAGTGTTCTGCTGATGGGAAACTTGGCTACCTGTAATTAACCTTCCTCTAAAGTGAATGAACTGCTCTGAAGGAAGATGAAAAACTGTGAGAAGTGTTCATGCCCTATGGAACTATGGAAATAGTTCAGTCGGACTGGAGTTGTATTTGAAGTACTGTTAAAATCTCGGGGTTTGGGGGGTGTTTTGTTGTTGGGGGGGAGTCTTTGTTTCTTTCAAGAGACCAGATTCTAAGCATTTACTACACAATATTGTTAAAACCAGAACCTAGGAATCCAAATTGGTAGCTCCTTATGGAAGAGAGGATCCTCAACCAGGAGGAATTCAGCTGTAAAGTAACAGGGATTTGGCATGTAGGATTCTTCAGTGTGAAACCGATCACCTCCTGTTCCCATTGGTGTTGCCACTCTCTGCCTAGTCCTGCACTGAAACCTCTAGCCTGGGGAAAAGGAAAAACTGGCATCTAGAGCAAGGAGCAGAAGAGCAATAGGAGCATTAGGAAAACACATTAGACTGTGGAAGCAGGAGATGGCTGCTGACCAAGCCATCCATTCTGCGGCCATCCTGCCATAACCGAGGTCATTCCAAAACATCCCAGCAGAGCACATGAAGCCATCAACCACTTGAATGTTCCCCGATGAAGGCATTTTGGGTCTTTGTTGTGAGGTTTGATACTACACAACATTTGTAAGGATCCGTGATGCCAGTGTAGCAGAATCACACATCAACAGTGATTTAGTAATCAGCATTCAGTGGTTCTTTCCTGCACTGTTGTGGGAGTTAGGTGTCTGCTTCCGGAGCTCATGTAAGAGAAGGAGCCACTGTGAATTATTAAAGTCGAGTGTCATATAGGGCATGAACACCAGTTACCTCTAGCCATCTTCCAGGCTCTTTTTACCTACATGAGTTTAAAAGGTTGCTACTGTGAGACAGAGAGGGCCAGTTTATAGTCATTGAAAAAGTGCTGTAAATAACCTTGGATCCACACACCAAACCAGTAAAAGCTTGGCTAGTTATGCTGAGAATAGGAGCGAAAATGGAGCAGGGAAAAGAAGGGGCCCAAACAGCCTGTGGTTGCTCCATCTAGAGATCTGCAAGGCTGCTCTGCACAGCACTGATCTGTTGTTCTACCCCAATGAGTTTATATGAGGGGGGGTTGCTTTTCATTTAAAGCTAATATAGAGACCTGTGGGAGCTCCCACACACGTCTATGCAACTTAGGGAGTTGTCAGTACTTTCCTTTGGGATAAATCTTGAAAAAGAGATACAGAAGCATCTTGGAGGGTCATCACTTGTGCCTGTGCCGCTTTGCTGCTGATGCTCTATTTCATGTATCAGGGACTGGGTTGGCATGAGAAAATTCAGCTGGGAATTTTGGCAGATCATAATTACTGAATTTGGAGGTTGGGCAGAGAATATGTGCCCTGTTCCTAAAGAGGTACAGGGAGAAGAATAAGGGTGGAATCACAGATGGGACAGTGGAACAGTCATTCAGTTTGGGTCTTGGTGACAACAATTCTCTACTCTTGACCTCCAAAGCATCAGACACCTCTGTGGTTGGAGAGCCCCACCACACCAAAACCAAAAGAAATTGAAAAATATCAAAGGTTGACAACAGAGGAAAATAACTACTTTTTAAGCTTGAAAAGCATCTTATGCAGGAAGCATCACTAGCCTTCTGCACCACAGCCACGTATGCAAGAACTGGTTTAACAAAGGTTTGCAGGTCTTGGTTAAGGAAGATCTTCATTAACGTTTCATCAAATAAATTTGGTTGTGTTAATTTGAATGTGAAAGAGATCTGCTCTCAGATAGCAGACATGACCCCCCTGTTGCTAGCACAAGGGGCAAGAACTCATTTTGTGTAAGGTGGTCTCTCACTTCCTCATGGAACACAACAGACCTGCTGAAGTGGCTCATGGCCTCTTTGAGGCCACTGGTGTTATCTGACAGGTTTTAAATGGATGTTCCATTTTGTATATGTAAAGCAGTAGAAGGAAAGTGCTTATCCTGGATTGTTTTCCTTCTCTAGTCCAGAAAATTCACCTCAGTTCTAGAGGACGGGGTAGCTACCAAATCCTGCTTTTGTCAATGGAGAGAGAAGGCGAACAGCATTTGTAGCTCCAGAGGGAAAAGAGGCATCACACAGTATTCTGTTGTTATTGTTGGCCTCTCTCTCAGTTCTTAGGAGAGGTCAGTATTCCATCTTCCCTATTTCCTGTATCCCTATATGTGCCTTGTTCTAGGGCAGCTGAAAAAGAGTTCCTGTGCTCTGAATTTCCAAAGTTCAGCCTAATATTCTAGCTCCTTGCAGTGTTTAGCCAGATTACTAACATAAGGCCTGTATTAAATCATGCACTTTGGGATGATGCTGGACAGGATGCTGGGACATCTAGTCTGGATAATGCATTGCCTGGAAAGGTTGGACCAAATGACCTCTGAGGTCCCTTCCAACCTGGTATTCTGTGATACTTTCTATTCTATGACTACAGCAGCTAAGCAGAGCAGCCCAACAGTAAATGGCAGCAGTGGTGCAAGCACACCTTGCTGCTCATCCTGTGCTTTTCCAGAAGGCATTCATCAGCTGGCTGGGTCACACCTCTGCTGTATCAGGCAGCAGCACAGCCAAACGCTTTGCAAAGTACAGTGAGACCAAAGGCTTAACATCATTACAGGATTGAGGTAGAGCCATGGAGGACAAATGACAAAGTGGTATTGCCTTAATAAACTTCACCTCATGGCCACCATCTTTACACGCACACTCTCACCCTCGCTCAGAAGTTATTTTGATCCAACACGTAAACCCTGCCTGTTGTCATCTGGTGCACATTTTCCATTACACAGTCTCAGGTTAGCCTGTGTAGCAGCTTTGGTGAGCTTCTTCAGGCCACTTCTTTGAAGCATTTGGGGACACAGTACCATTAAGAGCAAGAATCATCAGGTTTAGCCAAACTCAGCATCTAAATGTTCCCTTTAGTACAACCCAAACTCATTGTATCACACTGTAGACCAGCATGAAGTAACACTGAATTTTGTTACTTAGGCTGACTGATTTTTACTCCGTTGCAAAACTTTAGTAATTGATCTGTGCAGTCACTATGCTTGCGATTCCTGGTCTAGAACTAGAGAAAACAGAAAAATGACTATAGAAAGTATGGATCTATTCAACTACCTGTGTTTAGAGACACAGTATAAAAGTTACATAGGCGGTTTCATTTCATAAGCAGAATCAGGAGCTTACAGAAACGGTGTTCCCGAATTCCTCCACAACAAAGCAGACAAGGCTTCCATGCTTGAGAACACAAGCCATGAACATACAGAAAACTGCTACCAGACATCCCTGCCCAACAGGTCTCAGTTAAAAAACAGCAGCACGACACAAAATACACAAATGAGTTAATAGATGCAAATTAACTGCCCCAATCCAGGACTGACAATAAAATTCTTCCCTTTGAGAGTAGTGAGGCACTGGCACAGAGTGCCCAGAGAAGCTGTGGCTGCTCCATCCCTGCAGTGTTCAAGGCCAGGCTGGACAGGGCTTGGAGCAACCTGCTGTAGTGGAAGGTGTCTGCACCCATGGTAGGGGATTGGAACTGGATGAGCTTTAAGGCCCCTTCCAACCCAAACTTTACTATGATTGTTCACCCATTACATATATATGCAGGTATGTCCAGTATAGCAAGAATTACTGCTGTCACCTGTTCTTCAAACAGGCTGTATCACATCAGTCAGCATAAAGCACAAAACACACCACAATACCTCACTGTTGCCACTTAGAGCTTTACATGGGCTCGTGACAAACAGGATTGTCAGGTTCTTAGGTCTGACTGTTAGAAAAAAAGTCTCCAAGGTACAGATTAAGATGCTTCTGTCCAGCTTGCAGGCAACATGTTTGTTGAACTGCTCCCCAGCGGCTTTCCTAACTTCCTGACCCATGGCAATTATTGGCCACAAATCCCATAACCTGGCAAGAAGTAGCCACCTCTCCTCTCTCTCTTCCCATTATTGCAACTCCCTGAACCTGAATGCCTTTCCAACCAGCCCCGTGGCCATTTCCCGTGCTTTTGCATCCAGTTGCCTATTTCTGCACACGACTCATTAATTTTGAAAGAACAAAAACAAAATTAATACCAAGAGTTCTCCACATTGACACTTTGGTACTTTGGTTTACAGAGAACAATTTTCTTAATGTTCCCTAATTGGTCTGGATCACCCATACATCCCAGCAACATCATCAGGACTGGAATGTTAACTTCAGTGTCTCAGATTCTCTGCTTCCCTTTTACTGAGTTTTCAACTGCAATTTGTGAATAAAACATAATGGATAAGAAGTATTGAGCAATAACCACCTAGAACTTGTTTTGTCACCTGTTCGCCTCTTTTATTGTACCAAGCTTTTAAAATAGCTGGATGTGTGCGTTTCTTTTAATTACTTGATAATAGTTCCTGGCACTGACATTGAGAAATGGTTAACAAAATGACATTTCATATGCTTACCCTCTTAAAGTGATGACAAATTTTGGTGGCACTCCCTGACAATCAGGACGAAATGATTTTTGCTGCAAGAGCTTTGTAGTCTTACTCCTTTCGCTGTGCCAACACTGACATTCAACCAGCCACATGGCACATTATTTCAAAGGGCAAAACCTGCCAGAAACCTAAACAAAGCAAATCATGTTTCTCTCCTTAAACCATCTCACCATGACCCCAGCGAGTCCTAAAGCTGGCACAAGAGGAAGCTGGATGACCCACACAGCCACCCTGTGCAACCATACTCAGGGAAGACAAGGCTCCCAAGAAGACAGGCAAATGCTGACTTTATTATCCAAGCAGCATTATCAAGTCTTGTTTAATCAGTATCCTAAGGTGACACAAAATGCAGAACAAAAGACAAGAAACCATATCTCAGTGGAATTAACTTTTATTGAAGAGGCAAAAAAGGTTTATGTGTAGTTGTAGGTTCTTCCATCCATACTTCCAAAACTCCAAAAAGGACTGGAAACAAAACTTGCTTAATCTTTACCGTAATACCAAAACATTGGTGGGTTTTATTGTTGCCCTTATAAATGAACAGCAAATTATATAACTAATTGCCACGTTTAATAAATATTTTCTCTCCTGTACCGATCACAGGGAAATATTCAACCCAGTACAATAAACCCCCCAGAATTTTTAGTTGGAAGTTCAAATGTTATCCACTGCAATTCAGAAACTTGGTCTATAAAACACAGACTCAATTTCGAGTGTACAAGGTTCTATTTTTCCCAGTCAGTCAAATACCAAATTTTACTCTAGCTCAAGTAATCTACACTCAAAGCAACTACCTGACAAATAAAGAACAACAAAACAACACAAAACAAAACTGAGTCCTCTGATTCATGACTATCTAAGTAAATTTGTCATTACAGAAAAGGCTCAAAGTCATTACTTGTTTATCAAAGTAATAGGTAAACATTTTAACAGAAACATTAACGAGTTACTTGGAAATGCAGGTCTCTATTAAAGTATCTGAGTGTGCATACTATATATGGCATGCAAGCTTTAAAAATACCAATGCTCTCTTCTGATTAGTCAGGAGTCCAATTGTTTTAAAAACAAAATAGGAATGACTTCCAAAATGTATGAGCACTTTGGGGTCTCTATTTCATTTCCCTTAAGATGCTTTACTACACAAAAACTACAACAATTACAATATTTAAGAGTATTACAATAAGAAGAGATGGAAAACAGGAATACTTCAACTGAAATATGTATATTCTAAATGAACCAAAGATTTGTAAAAGAGTTGGATGAAGGACAAGGAAGGGAAGATGGGAGGGAAAGCAGTAGGGAAGCCAAGATGTGAACTTTGTATTTAAAAATCACGTCCTCAATAACTCTTCTGATCATCAGTAGCGCCCTGCAAAAAAAAGAACAACAAACAAAAGACAACACCAGTTACTGCACACGAACTGAAACCACAGCACCTCAGCTTCCTTGCTTTCACATTCACAATTCCTGCTGATCAATGCACACTAGTAACCAACAAGGTTTAAGCCAGCCAGACTGTATTTATGCACATGTATTTACTTACTTGGACTATAGGAACGGGACCTTGATCGTGATCGGTATCGGCTATAATAAGGCGATGGCGATCGTCTCCTTTAAAGGAAATTAAAAAGAAACTCAACAACATCCATTATGAAAGAAGCCTTATTCATACCACTTCTACAGAACACAACCATTTCCTCAGCACTGAAATACTTGGCCTCCATAAATGATTTCAGCTTTATTTGGCTGTGGCTTAGTTATTTAACAAATGCTTTCATATTTCTCTATTTGATGTGTCTAAAACTGTAGCTATTCCCAGACAAAGAATTTATTAAACTCGCACTAGCCCTGCGAACACATGAAGTGCTTCTCCAGATGCCTTCAATTCTTGTTGAACAACATTCCCTGAAACTAGATAACTTTCAAAACAGCGAGATGGTTATGAAATGTCAGGCATTAAAAGTCCCATCTACAAATAACCCCTTTTGAAACAGCACTGTGTATCAGCTGTCCCTGGTTCTATATACAGCATGGAAAAATGACTTTCCTTTCTATCTGCCCACTAGATTTACAGGACACATGCTCTACCTCCTGCAGGTAGCAAAATTAACCCCATGCCCAACTGCTTACTATACAACTGAGTTAACATAAAAATTGGAGATTACGATCACTTTTTAAATCTACAAAACCTAACGCAATGAGGCTCTAACAAACAGCAAGCATATATACAGAATCTTGCTATGAATGGAGTGACAGTTTTGTCACCTAACTCTTCTGGTTTTCCAACAAATCCACTGCTCGTACAGAAATCAAATAAAGGCTGGGTACCTGTATCTGTAGTCATATTCCTCATATCTGTCATATCCTCTGTCATACCCCCTATCATAATACGAGTCACGGCGACGACCGGCTCCACCGCCACCACCTCCTCCACTACTATTCAGGAAAAACCAAAAAACACAAAATCATCACTTTATACATCTACTCTTCAGCTTGATTAAAATGATTCAAAAGCTTTTTTAAATTGTTCTTGTAAATGAGACACTTAAGACTATGCCATACCAAAACTGAAGGAAAAACACCTTCAAAAATAAAAAAGCTGAACAAAAATACCAAACAGGAACCCCACCAGGGATTTGCGCCTAATTCCCATAATAACCAATTTCAGTAAGCTAAGGCCACCTTAACTGACTGTGCTGCATGTGTTTTTTTAAAAATAACTAATTTTTTATAAGTAGGGCAATAAATGACAGTAGAATTTAACAGTACACCTGAACCACAGTAATGAATTCTGTATGTTAATAACTTTGTGATAAGATGCAACTGGCACAACTCCAAAATGTTAAAAAGTATCTGCGACTCTGTTTCTTCAACCAGACTCCAAGCATTCAGTTTAAACCCATTTTAGTCCCATTACAGGAAATGAGTGAATCCTTACTGTGTTGGCCTGCCCATGTAGATGCCTGGGGTGGGTGTATGTGCTCTTTTGGTGATTGAGTAATCCACCCGAATCCTCCTGCCATCCAGCTCCATACCGTTTGCATGCTCCATTGCCTGCAGGAGACACAAGGGACAGGGGCGTGAAACTTGCAACCTACTGGTAACTGTGGAAGGCTGTGTACAGAACACATTATTTTCCACCAGAAAAGCAAGCCCTGCACGTGTTTTATTTAGACTGGTTACTAGTGCCCCACTGTGGCGACTGGCTCATCTGTGTCCCCTGGCCTGTGTGCTACAGGACCACACTGAGGTGACGGACTAACATGATACACAATCCCTTCTTAAGAGAGCACGGAGCTAACCACTAATACAGTCACTTTCCCTAGACTTTGTCTTGTACCCATCAGAAAGCTAAACTGAAAATCAAAACACCTTTTTTTCTGAAAACTGCATCTTTCCTCCCACCGTCTCTGACCCAGAGGGGACGGGCGGATTCAAAAGCTGTGCAAAACAGTGGCTTCCTGTAGGGTGCATATGGCCGGATTACTGCTAGTCGGCTGCCATTTCATGCTCTCCCAGCCTCCTGCCATCTCCCTTACAAGGACCTACTCCAGCAGAGCTTAGTAAAATGGCGGGTTCAGCCTACATGGATACCTAATTACAACCTTCCTCCCCACTCACTCTGACAATAGCAGCTCGCTAAAGCGATACACAGAAGGGGCTGCGCTTGCGAAGCCTGTGCCTTCAGAGCAGCCTGCAGCCCCTGCACACACACACTGGGTGTTCTAGCCCCTGTTTCTACTCTTTGAGAATCAATACAATGGCCTTTCACGAACTCAAAATCCTGAAAACAGTTTTTCTAAGGAGCACAGTGTACTTTTGTGAATTATATTCATGCAACAATAACTTTACAAAAAACCCAGACCAAGCCCACAGTCATAAGAATTTAACAAAGAGTTAATGCTGGACTTAAAAAATATTAAAATTTGCAAAGCAGTTTTTTATTTTTTTAAATCCTTGTATGAGCTGCTCTGGGATCTCTGAAATACCAGCACACACCTCTTCATGGCACTACGCACAGCACTCTGCCCAATATACATTATTTGTATATTCCATGTGTGGAGTGTTACAGTCTTGAGTTAAGGAACACAAGAACTTTGCTGTTACCCAACAGTGAGGAATCACACACAACCTCAAAACGAGAGGGTGCCTCTTTAAGCAGAGCTTTTTTTTTTTAATTAAATACTGAAGCAAACAACTACTTGGAACTTCAACTTTTTGCTGCTAACAAGGACATATTGAATTAACACTCAAGTCACAGAGGAGGAAACAAAAACCTGACACCCACGATTTGACTGTGATGCCCCCAAACTAGGAGTGACTGAATTACCACTAACCTATTTAACTACACTTAGTTTGGCGCTAGTAGTGCTGTTTATACCTGTACTATATCGCCACCTAGTGAGTCCTGCTTCCGTACAAAAATAAACCAGCAACATTTAGCTAACTGCAAGTCCTTCAGCATACACTGAAGTATATTTCGCGAATAAACAGGAACATTAACTTTAGTTTTGCAGCCTTGAGACATTTTTAAGTCCTGTTCCACGAGGATGATCTAATTAAACTAAATTTGTGCACAGATCCTAGGAATCTATGTGCACACAAACCTAAAAATGAAAGCTGCAAACAGCTGGTTGAAAAATTAGCTTTATGATGAAAAGCAACTCTCTGGAAATGCAGCAATATGCAAGTTATCTTGAAAGCTAAGGACATTTCTGCTTCATGGCATTTTTATATCTCATCAGCAACTTGCAGAGCTTAACTAACAAGAAGCCACCTCAAATCCAGAACATCTGGTACATGACATTTAGTTAAAAAGAATAAACACCTCTTTAAGAGGAACAGTACTTTGACATAAGGATGATATAGAGAAGAGCAACATAACAGGAGGACAGATGAAGGGCTGGTTTTGAGACTTGTTTGTTCTGGAAGTACCAAACGTGTAACATTTCAGTGGATAAAGATCAGTTCATAGTTACCAGCCTACATGAAAACCAGACACCCTGGTCACAAAATCTAATTACCTACTCAGTGTTAAAAGTTTTCTTAGCTTTCAACAACTGTCAGCAACAACTGCCAACTAAAAAAAAAAAAAATAATCGAAGTCCTTACCAAATATACAGATATAACAAAGCCTTTTACAGTTTTGACTGTATTCTCCCGAAGGCAGAAAAGCCTAAAGCCACACTAAGACATTATGAATCCACCAACAATTGATAGTATGTACCACACTGAGTAACTGGAAATTCCTCCCAAAGATGTTTTCAAATTCCCTGCATGATTCATAATGCCCACACCACAGGTTTTTGAAACAAAGTACTTACACTGCTGGCTAAGGACTGCTGCAATAGGACCAAAAGCCCTATTTGAAAACCTTGTTTCAGCCATATGGTAAAACAGTAATTATTTTGTACAAAGGCTGTAAAACCTTTGTGCTTCTAATTACTGAAACTTTTGCACTTTCTTTTAAAGTTAGAACAGTTCGTAACCAAATTCTGGATTTAAAATTTTATTAGATTAGCATGTAATAGACAAAACAAATTTCAGTTTGCTTTTCTTACGCTTTTGGGTATGCACAAATGCTGTGTTACGAACATCTAAATGTCAAAGGGAAAAAAACTGCACACTTGCTCTAACAGTGCAGAAGACATTCTCAAACACTCTTTAAGAGACAGAAGTGTATTTTCCACACCATCACATGAAACATTTTAAAGAGAAAAAAAATCAAAAGTTCAAAGGGGTTTCAAACACACAATACCCTCTTAGGAGCCTTCAACTGTCAACAGCCTATTTTTATTTCAACCTGAATTTTCTTCCAAACATCCACATGTTGTTAGAAGACTTGTACAGCTTCTGCAAGCTGATCATAAGCAAGCAAACAGGATTTCTATAAACATGTACTGCTAGGTTCGGTTGCGAAGTCTAAGAGAAAAATGACTTTGTAGGCCAGAATACACAACAATGTATGGTTGCAGTCAGAAAACAAGAGAATGGGATTGGGAATGGCAGAGGTAATAATTCAACCTTACAGTACAGTTTTAAACCTTCAGTAGGCTATCTTTAATAACAAAACTCCTTCAAACGATAATGTGTAAAGGGCTAATTTAACAAAATGAGCAGCTCCTGAACTACAGGATCACAGCCTTCAGTGGCTCTAATAGTTAGAAAGAAATAATTAAATTTAACAGATCTGTATTTCATTTTGTATCTATTACAAGTAGCGCTTTCTACATGGTATCAGCAATTAGGTAGCGCAAAGCAAGTTTGGAAACATGAAGTCTCATATATGCACAAACTTACACAGGTCTTAAGCAATCAAGAGTTCATTGAAAAAAAACGAAATAATCTTTCAGCCTGGATTACACCAGAAAGAACAGCATGGACAGGGAAACAAAGTGCAAAATTTCTGCAACCTGCACTGTGATCACTGGGGGAAAGAGTGTGGGGATGAAGGGGGAGAAAGAGAGACTTGGCAGAACTGATGTCACAGTCACTTGACATTTCTACTATGGAGTTCAAGTTACCATTGGTATCGTACAAGAGATCATAGTCTACATTTCAACTGAGTAACTGCTTTGAGTTACTTCAATAATGTGGCATCACCACAAAGTTCGTGATGCACAGACTGAATACACTCAAACAGTCAAGCACAAGCAATTTATGTTGGGATTACTCTAAAAATGTATTTTAATGATTTAAAAGATGTAAGATACTGTCTTATTCTATTTGCTGATTTTGGAGGGGCTTCTTACTTGTTTTCTACTTTAAGTCCTTCCCATAATGAATTTAATGCTACCCATGAAAATATCATCTCCACTGTATTACAGGCGGAGCATGGGACACACAGGCATAACAAATTAGCCTTTCTCTGCCCAGTATACTGGTATGGCCAGTTCAGGTCTGGATTTAATGAGGATACCTGAAAGGACCCTAAAGAAAAAAAGAACCAGCCTGACGGGATGAAAAAACAAACTGTGAAACCCATTCTCTTTCCCCCCGCCACACACTTACTGTGGTCTGCTGAGCTGATCTGAAGCATCTGTGTCACTTTTGAACAGGAGTCAATTCATATTCGCTACTTTAAGGCTTTGGGGTTTTTAAAGTATTATTAGAATACTGACAATGATAACGATTTAAAATGTAATTTTCTTAGCTTAAATATCTATTGAGTGAATGTATTCTCTTTAAAGTATATTTTAAAGAGTTGCAGAGTCAAGAAATACAGGATTTTAGAGAACCAGAATGAGTAACTGGATATGTTCCTGCAAGCATTAGTGATTTCATGGTATTTCAGAGTCTCCACAAGTCTGCAACTTGTAATTCCAAACATTTGAGACATTCTTGTGTTTTTTTTCCTGGTATATTAAGGTCCCTTTTGGTACCACAAACAGTACTTAAAGCATTTCTTCAACAAGCTATGGCATAATTTTTGGTCAATAATGGTGCTTCTATGACGGTCTGCTTGCGCCACAGATTAAATGTCTTACAAATTAAAATGATAAACGCTGTTATTCAAGTCTTTGGTAACTGCATTATGTTAATAGCTCAGTTTATCTAGATAAAGTTTGTACTGTTTGCTAATGAACACTACTTCAGAAAATGGTTCTGAAAGATGGTGGGAATTGTAAACAGCATGTAACTAGCATCAGAAATCAGAAAATACTATGTTGCCAACAGCTGCTGTAGCTAATGGCTGCCAGATGAGTTCTTGCTACAGATACATAGCACATTCAGGGTATTCTCAAAAACCAATACTTCATTTTCTGAGTTTCTGAAAAGCTGGATAGTAGGGTATTAAATTCTTAGTAACTGTAGCAAGAATCACCTCCCTAGAACAGCCAGCACTTTTTATTAATCATTCTCTCAATTTATTGTTAACCCAAGATAATCCCCAACTCCAACCTCTCCACCCCTTTTCCTAGTATATAAAAGTCTGAGTTCCTCTAAACACAGAAAGGAAATCCTAATGCGATGATCAGGTGAATATCCTCTATAATTTGGTATAAATGTTGCAAAATGACAATATTGCAACACTGGCTAAGTGTCAGCATTGACAATACTTAGAACTATGTAAGAAAGGATGCCAATATTGAGAAACAGGTCTTGAACAGATGTTTACAGGTCTTGACCTTTGCATAATGTTCCACTTGTGGTTCTAAGGACCTAGCAGAAGGATGGCCAACATAAGACACTGCAACACACAAGACAGAAGAGCAATACCAACTATTACTTAGAAAAGGTTTAGGTCTTTTTGGCATTTGCTTTAAAGTAAAACAATGTAACTTTACAAAAAACCAAAAAAGCACTACACCCATAAGGAAGAATACCCTTTCTTCTAGAAACGAGTAGGTAACAACATATGCTTTAAATAGGTTTTGAACTAGCACAACAAAATGAACATTACCACAGCAAACCCTCTGGTTTCTGGAAAATCATCTATCAATCCTCAACATTTATTGTCTACTATCATGTTCTGAACTAAAGACAGAGTCTGTGCACATCTTCAGTATGGGTCAGACATAAACAACCCAGTCAAGTACCATACTGCAAAAACCTGACTGCTGCAATAAGACATTTGATGGAAAAGAAGCCTTCAGTCAGACCATGAAGTTTCACCTCAACAGCACAGTTTCAGAGGAGAAAAGATTCCACAAGAAATCTCCTTTACAATGGAAACATGCATCCAATGTTTCTTTTCCAGTCCCGTTAAGGTGGAATCCCTGAGGCTACTGTGATGCTCTGACAGCTGCTCAACCTAATAGTTCTCAAAAAGTAATAAATCTCTGCTCCTCTTTATAACTAAGATGATCATCAACATTTAACAACAAGGCTGATAATCAATCTGAAGTTCTGAAAGTCTAAACCAGCTTGAGTCAAAATAAACTTTACTGCTGCCCCCTTGTTACCTTTAGGATACAGCAAAGTATCACCTGTAAGAAATGCTATTTTACATGGCCCTTAGGGACTTCAGCTGTGATAGAAACCACTCAGTACTGATACTGACCAATCTTAAACCAAGATATTTAAGTTTAAACGTAACTATTCAGAACTCACTTGGTGTTGAATTTCCATATTAAGCGTTTGAGAACATGTCAGCTTAGAGGCATCCCTATCTTACCTCTCCTGGAAAGACAATAGTAGAGATTATGGGAAATCCTTATTTCTCTTTGGAGTTCTGCATATATATAATTAATCTATGACTACTTTAGAAAGGCTGAAATGTACTTCTAACATCTCAAGTTTTATTCTCTTTGTTCAGATGCTCAGGGTGTTGGAGGTTTGGGGTTTTGGTTTACTTTTTTTTTTTGAGGGAAAAGGTATTTACCCAGAACAACAGTAAGTGTCATTGCTTTTATGCATACTCAATTCTTCAGATTTGATCTATCTTCCACACAGAGAACTACTTCATGTGTTCTCCTACAGGACCTGTCACAGAGTTCCATGCCTGCAGCTATATTCCCTTTTTATACACTGGTTGCCATTCAATGCCATCGTTAAATCCATTCTTAAGGTCCATGGAATAAGTCAAGTTTTTCTCCCATCCTTTTTGCTGAAGTACTTCAGTTACATATATCCCAGGTGTTGGGAAGTTTTGCATCCTTTTGCCCCTCTTCATGCACTTGCCCATTGGAGCAAGGAAAAAAAGGGTTTAATTACACTCTCAATTATTTCATTTCCTGTTTAAGATCTGTATTTCTGACTGTAAGTAATATCCTTCTTTTTTTCTCCGCATTCCAGTTTTGCTGTAACTGCCAAAACAGCTTTATACTAAACAAATTACTTCATGCTATTTACACGGAACATTTTAAGAAATGCATGGTGTCATGCATGACCATTTCCCATGGCAACAAGGAAAAAAAAACTACTTCTGAAGACATATGAAGTTGTAAAATAGACAAGACTGGCACACAGATGTGACAAGAAATGTTGTGCATTAAATGCTCTACAAAACAGTCACAGTTTCAAAATCTCACTGAACTCAGAGTGCAAAGAAATATAAGACTAAAAGTTAGAAGACAGCAGGCCACAAAAGATGGACTAGACAGGTATCCATCCTATCAACTCCCCTCCTCTACATGTGCAAGTGATAGCAGGGAAAATACAGAAGGGATACAAAAGGAAGTTCTGTGTCCTTTTACTTACCCGTAACAACCTGCAACAACCATACATATACACATCTACAAACCCTACTCCTTCCCACAAACTGACTCTGTGGATCATACCATAAATCAATATAAGATGAGAACTGAATCTAGTTCAACCAACTCATCCACAAAACTTTTTTAATTAAAATATCATCAACTACCATCAGTTTTTTCAGCTACTGACACTAGGCTTTACAGCTGTCACCCTCCCTCCCTTCAATGCTAAGCAAGAAATCACATCCAAACATTACGAAGACACTTAACAAATGTAAACAGAATCACAGCCTGTGCCCAGGAATACTAATCCATGAACAAGATGCTTGAAGTCTGTGACTCAGTTTGGCCAAAATAAAGAGATAATCCCACACTGAAGGCCTAAAGAAAAAAGCCCAACTTTTGAAAAAAGATTTTTTTTTAGAAAATTACTTTAGTTTTCATGGCAATTTCATTTACAAATTTCAGTAAATGTAGTAAAGCTCACAGTATCCTTTCACAGGTAAAGTACTGCTTACTGTGAAGGACTATAATACAAGCTGCTGTTCATATCTTTTGATTTTTTCCTTGAAGATCAATTATACTAACAACAACTCAGTCCAACTGTAAACAGCTATCCATATAACCAGTAGCCACTGACCAAGGCACAAATCGAGACAAAACACATTATTTTTTGAATGCATGATGATGTGGTTTTAAAGAAAAAAATGTACAGTAAAGAGAACCTTCATAACTTCCGTAGACAGAGAAAACTACTCTGAAAAATTAACTTCCAAGCTATTTCAAAAATACTGGGAGGTTTCTATGTCTAAAGACTTACTTTCACTGTGAAGTAACAGACTAAAATCAACGCACAATGAGCATTAGCAATTCAGTGCAGCTCATGCTCAAAAGTCACCCAGCATCAGAACAATGAAATAAAATGCTAACATATTTAAAAGCACTATGCTGTTTAAGTATTTTAAACTAATCTCACTGTGAAAACCTGCTAGCGAAATATGCATTAAAAAACATGGGCTTGTTTTTCACAGAGATAGTGATGAAGGCAATGCACTAACAGCACACCTGTTACAAGTCATAAAGCATGAATTTACCTCTTTAGAATCATCAATTCTCTCAAAATAGACAAAAGCAAATCCTCTTGATCGTCCAGTCCGTTGATCATAAACAACATTGACACCAGTCAGAGGTCCGTAACGGGAGAAGACTTCACGCAAATCTCTCTCAGTGGTATACAAACTGAGACCAAATACTCCAAGGCAGGTATTAGGATCTGGATTAGCCTGGTAAAACAAATGTTTAACTCCAATTAAGTTTATGCAAAACAAGTTAAACATTTGCATATCAAAATTTCTCAATTATTAACAATTTTTAATCTGAAGAAAATGATACAGAGTTTACTATAAAACTTGAGCTGTTATCACTTACAATATTCCAATTATAAAGAAGAACCTGTTTTCATGGCATTGTAGAAAAAAAAGACAAAGAGGAACCTGTGTTGGTAAAAAATTGAATTGATAAAAATTAAGTATTCTTATTACAGAAAAGCTACAGAATTAACAGCAACCAATTTTATTATTTTTTCACACTTTAGTGACCAACAAGCTACATAGATGACATTAATGTGAGCTAGGAACAGGTCAGGCAGCCTCAACTCCCACCATCAGCCCTTCTGCACCATCACCATCAGTGCTGCATACACTGCCTCCAGTCGCACACACTAAATGCATTTGGGTTCTTCAGTACCAGCAGTCGAACTATAATGTAGCTTCTAACAACGCTTCCTCCCCCTTCAACATTTCATATTCAGCTATACTGAAAGTCAATATTCACATTTCAAAGTTTTTCTCTTTCCACTTGTAAGCTGGATGAAAGCCACCTACTTCTTTCATCTAGAGAAGGAATGCTGAAGGACAGATGTGTGAAATTCATCAACAAGACTCCTGATCCTTTAACATGATATGGGATATGCATCTACTTCATACATGTCACTTCAACTAAAGGAAGTAAAATATGAATTTTTCTGTCAACTGCTTGATGTCCAAGTGGAGACCAGTGACATTCCTCAGTGGTCAGATGCTGACAAAGGGAAAATTTAGATTAGATATTAGGAAGCAGCTGTTTACTGTAAGGGTGCTGAGGCCTTGGCACAGGTTGTACAGAGAAGCTGTGGCTGTCCCATCCCTGGCAGTGCTCATGGCCAGGCTGTACAGGGCTTGGATCAACCTGGTTTAGTGGAAGGTGTCCCTGTCTGTCACAGAGGGCTGGAACTGAATGACATTTAAGGTCACTTAAAACACAGACCATTCTGTGAAACTGTACAATTCCTCAATTAGGTTTAAGGTTTCTCTACGTACTAAAGAGTTCATCTAATTCCAACTCCACTGTAAGAATTATTTCAACATTAATTAGCATTTTTCAGTTAAATTTCTGGCACCTGTTATTCTAGATTCAGCCATTTAAAACAGTACCAACAGTCATAGGGATTTAATGTTTCTGTTAAAATAATAACTAGAAGTTGACACAGCCAAAACGTTTCAATTTCAGATTTTCAAAGCCCCTGATACACCGTGATTACGCTTCAGAGCTTGTGTTTCAGCCTGATTCAAAGAACAAACATATTTAGATTGTCTGTCATATTCTTTTCAGTGCTTTTGTTCAGAAATCCATTGTGAAAATTAGATGCCCAAACAACTCATATATTTGAAATTTCTTTCTTTTTTTCCCTTTGCCGAAGTTCAAACTTTAAGACATGAATCTTTAACAATTCCTTGTAACAGCTGAAGAGCAGAACACAACCTAGTAGTTTGTCATTTGAAAAGTTTTATAGAGGTTTAGGCTTCTTTAATAATAAACAGATCAAACTACCTGATAATTCAGTGGCACTAATAGTCTTTTTATTACTCAAACTCTTGTGATTCTAACGAAATCTCTCAGTCTTTTAAAACATTGTTTGGACACGTCCACACAGTATATACTGTCCTTTTTATACGTCCCCCACACACTTAAATCCAACTACATTTTCTAGGCAAGAGAAGTACTGAGAACCAGCCTCCACACCCTAAGCAGCAAGTGACAGTTACATCACCACTGGAAACACTAAACTGACCTCAGAGGACTAAAAGCTTTTGTATTAAGGTTTTTTGTACTGCCTCCCACCAACACTGTGCAAGTTCTCTCTACCAGATCAGAGGTGGCAAAACTGCTAGCAATTTTCCTGGTGTCTTTAGGACCTTGTCATTTAGGGAACTCAAATATGGTTGACTTCAGTTTTGACACTACTAGATCTACTCCTTAGAATTAATGTGAAACTCACTGTGAAAACAAAACTCTTTCACAGTCACTTCCAAGGCAAAAAGACTTCTTTGCAGAGCAATATATTCTAGTATTTCCTAAAGTAGTAAAGTGGATTCGTTCACCTCTTACCAGAAAATCTGCTAACCCTTTCGAAGTTCAGTTACTCCTGCCAATTTTCAAGACAGTAGAGTCATATTTACTACATCATGACTACACACTGGCAACAATTCACAAGATGTGTAACTATGAACACTGCTTCCAAACAGCTTAAGCCACTCCACTGTACATTAGCACTGCTTTAGTCTTGCCCTTTTTCATACACTCTTGTCTTCTCCCTCACATTGGTATTATCTAGTCCTGGTGAGCTGCTTTACCAAGGTGAGCCCACAAACAAAACTTTACTCTTTTTCACAGGATTAAGTAACAAACTTAAAACAGATTAAACCTAAAAGGATCAGGAAGTACCACAGCCCTCATGAAGAAATAGGCAGACCTGTATGTAACAGCTCTCACTTAGATCAGTCTGAACTGATGCGGAACCAGGAGCTAAGGCACTGAAATCGATTACAAAGGCCATTGGGATAAAACCCAGAATGACCCAAGATGTTAGATCTTGGTTGGTGTACTTATACTTCCTCCTGTCCATACAGAGAGACTTCTCATTTACATTCTGAGAGACTTACTGATCCTTTTATTAACTGCAAATTTTCCTATTACATGTTAACTAATAATACATGGGTTATGTTGTCACGTTAAAACCGGTTTAATTACTCACAGGTATAAAATCATAAGCAACCTTCAACATACTATACTGTTTATTATTAAGCATAATACACACTTTAGAATTTTCTTCTTTGGGTTCTCTAGTCTACCTTACCAATAGTGTCCAGTTGCAAGAATGCACAGAAAAAGTCTTGCTTTTGTCTAACTTGCTGGTAATCTGGACTACACTGATGTAATCAGCAACTGGTTTTTGATACTCAGCCTTGATGAACATGACATACTCTGCTGCCAGTGTGCCTTCTCCTGTTGGACATTGGAGAATGACTACGGCTCCTTCGGCGACGGTATTCTGGCGTGTACGATCTGCTTCGAGAACGTCTCCTATGGGAATGAGAATGGGAATGGGATCTGGAACGAGTGTAACGTCTGTGCGAGTGTCTTCTGGACCTGGATCTTCAACAAAAAGAAAACTTTTAGTTAGGCATATGCAGATGATGTATTGCATTGTAAGCCATACATTTCCTAAAGAAAAATCTACTTATTTTAAGATATACTTAAAATAGCTAAGTTTTTCCTACTTTGCATATCTGAAGATAGTGTGGATCTCTAATAACCTGCTTGGTAGCATCATTTTTAACCGTGACAGTGCTTCTGCCATACAGTGAGGATTACATTCATGGCAGTTTTCAGGAAGTTCAAAGTTTAAACTTTTATCCACTTAGCTGCACATGCAACTAAACCTTGCACAATGATAGAGAAACCAGATATGCCACACTGTAAAGTGCTGTCTTGGGTGCAAAAAACTGAAAGATATAGCAGTACAACAGTGAAGCGGTATCTACAAATGAACTTCACCTAGACTTCGAAAGTATTCAAGACCAAAAAAAAACAAACCCTGCTTAACTCCTGAAGCATTCTTTTGCAGATATCTGGCTGATGATTACCTCAGTTTTGTTACAGAATCACAGAATACCAGGTTGGAAGGGACATCAGGGATCATTTGGTCCAACCTTTCCAGGCAATGCATGATCCAGACTAGATGTCCCAGCATCCTGTCCAGCATCATCCCAAAGTTGCATAATTTAATACAGGCCTTATGTTAGTAATCTGGCTAAACACTGCAAGGAGCTATAATATTAGGCTGAACTTTGGAAATTCAGAGCACAGGAACTCTTTTTCAGCTGCCCTAGAACAAGGCACATATAGGGATACAGGAAATAGGGAAGATGGAATACTGACCTCTCCCAAGAACTGTGGGAGGGGCCAACAATAACAACAAATGAAGCTACAAATGCTGTTTTTCCTTCTCTCTCCATTGACAAAAGGATTTGGTAGCTACACCCATTTTCACCAGTAAAACAATACAAAAAAGAGAGAAGGCAGGTGGTACAAGCCAGGTAACGTTTATGACATACTGTCCTGGGTTCAGCTGTAACAGTTATTTTTCTCCTTCCAAGCAGCTGCTGCGGTGCTGTTTTTTTAGCTTTAGTTTGAGAACAGTGGTGGTAACACTGATGTTTTAGTTGCTGGTCAGCGGCACTTACCCTGATCAAAGACTTTTCAGTCTCATGCGTTGCCAGTGAGGAGGGGCACAAGGAGGCGGGAGGAAGAAGAGACAGGACACCTGACCCAAACTAGCCACAGGGGTATTCCATAACACAGCATGTCATGCCCAGTATATATACTAGGGGGAATCACCCAAAGGCCAGAGAGCTGCTTGGGCTGGGCTGGGTATGGGTTAGCAGGTAGTGAACAGCTGTACTGGATGTCACTTGGGTTTATTGGTTGCTTTTTTTTTCCCTCCCCCCTTCTTTTTTTTTAGTTTCATATTCTCTCCCTTTGTTATTCCCTTTATCATTATTATTAGTAGTAACTCTATATTATACTTTAGTTACTGGACTGTTCTTATCTCAATCTGTGGGTTTTACATTCTTTTGATTCTCCTCCCCATTCTGTCAGGAGAGGGGGAGGAAGGGAGCAAGCAAGTGGCTGTGTGGTGCTGAGTTATTGGCTGGGCTTAAACCACAACACGTATTTAGAGGGGGGGAAAAAATTATATCCCTCCTCTGTTCTGAGCAAACTCTCAGAATTATAAAACTTGGCCTCTGCAAACACGCACTTGGGATAACAAAGGATGAAGGACACGTGCAGCATTGAAAAATGAATTTAAATCTTAAAGCACCCACAAATCAAAAGGCTTTCCATGACAAATTTAAATCACAGTTCTCAGATTTTGTTTTTAAAGCCTGCAATGAAGGAATGTCAAGGACTTGCCCACATAGCATCTTCCAACAGTTAGAGAGCTTACTCCTTTAACCCAGACTACCTTTGCTGCAATTCTCACTTGACTTCTTCTCCCCCCCGAAGCAGAGGTCTACACAAAAGTTTGTCCCCCCAAAGAAAAGATCTGGATGAAGGAGGCAGGAGCTTTTATAAAACTGAAATGAAATCCTTTCTCTCTCTTCTGGAAGAGATAAACCTACACATTTTTATTTGTTATTTCTACATTACTTCTTTTACTTATATTACTTTCCCTATTATACCCATGCTTTATGACTCATGAACTCCGATCTCAACTCTGTCGACCTATATGACTAATAACATGGAAACTAACATAGCCCTAGTTAATACACCTTACGTTTACATTTTTTTTCCAATGGGAAACGAAATCTTATCAATGTATCAAAGAACAGGCATAAGCAGTAATGCTAAATTAACATGAGTAACTTCATGGACCTACCTTGATTTTGATCTTGACCTAGAGTGCGATTCAGAATGTTTGGAGGCCCGTGATGGACTGCGAGATCCTGACCTGCTCTCCGATTTTACACGAGCAGGACTCCCAGCTGGAGATTTTGACTGGGAGCGAGACTCCTAACAAAAAAGACAGTATTAAAAATGGTATTGGTTGTAAAAATGCCTAACTCCTAACATTTAAAGTACAGTAATTCTATTATATTGATTGCTCCTGAAAAACAAATGGTTAGGCAATACCCTCCAAAACAAATTTCATTTTGCTAACCCACTGTTAATATTGTATGCTTTCCTCAAATAGGTCCCTGCTTGAACCAGATCACCAATTCTCTATTAACTAAGTAATCATGCAAATTCATCTACAACTTGATCATACAGACACTGGAACATAAACCATACATTTACTTAACCTAGGACCCATTCATTCTTCCAGATTCTTTTAATTCTACTTCACTCTTGCTTTCTACTTTTCTTCATTCTTCATTGAGTTTTTCATTTTTCATACTTCGTGTATTCTTCCCCAATTCAAACAATTCATTATAGCCTTAAAAAAATATTCAAGTGCTTCTATCTGACCAATCTTCTGTTCAATTTTTTCCCCCATTCAATTTTAATTTTCTGATCTTTAATACTTTTCATTAGCCTTCTTTTATCTTGATTTATCTTCCACATTCTTGGAAAAAACTCTTCAATTTCTTCACGAACATTAACCTTAATGGAAAAAGAACATTTAGTATATTTAAGCACGTGGGGATTATAAAACTCTGCTGGAGTTCAGATGTTATCTACCAAATTGAAAAGCCAGCAGGTAAAGTGCAAGAAACTATTTTATAAAACAACTTAAAAAAATACTCTTTAAAAATGTATATGTGTCTACGGTCTAACAATAAGCTTAGTGAGTTCTCAGTGCTTTATTTTCAAAGCTACCCTCCTCCCCTTTCAAATTTTTTGTAGGATACATAGATACACTAAAAACTAATTATCACAAATAAAATACTGATACCAGTAACTGTGATTCCCCCCTAAAATAATAGCTATGTAATCCTCAATATCAAATATCCCCAATTCTACTCCTACACATTATTAGTAAGATACTCTCAGTTCAACAAAATGGCCAAAGATTTCTAGTCAAAACCTATCCATACACATACTTACTCACATAATACATGCACACAGATATATGCAACAATGCATTTTTCTTCCTACTTTATCTTCCTCATTGTTATCCTGTTTTCCTTGCATACAATTTAATCCATATAGAACAAGATGTGTAATAGTACAGTTCAAAGCAATCCAACAGAAGTAAAGACAGAAGGGTTTTTTTCTTGCATGGTAATGCACACAAGAGAAAAACTAGGAAAACAAGCAAACAAAGAGCTGGTTAGGATTTCCTCATGTTTTAGTTAACAGCATTTCTAGGGAGCACAGCTACAAAATCTTCTACAGAATAGTATGCTATATAAACCTGAAACTACAGAAATGAAAAATTCTTAATTAAAAAATGCATAGCAAGTCCCCCCTCCCATAAGTATTAAATTGCACATTTATTTACATCATTTCTCCTCCTGCCTGTCCTCACTGTATTTTTCTTAATTTATTTGTTAGTCTTCTTATGTCCAGACTTGGATTTTCTTTTGCAGTTAAATTCTGCAGTACTTCAGGCTCAAATTCTTTTCAAAGGATACTGTTCCCGCATTTCAAGACAATACATCCACCAGAAATGGAACCTGAGAGACCTCGGTATTATTATTACAGCTATACTACCTTTCCCCTTTACCGCAATAAAAAGGACAAGGGACACATGCAGAATGTCACCTGCTGGGTTTACTGACCTGCCAAACTTAGCAATGAAGGCCAAATTTGAAGCTTGGCTGTGACACGTGGACCATATAATCAGGCTACATTACACATTACCATTATAAGCTATCTACCAATCTAGCTACATGACTTTCACTCCAAGAAAAGGATTTTTTGTGCACTTAAATATTACATATTTATTTTTACATTTGAAATCCACTGATCACTGTAAAAAATACATTTCCTTTTATAACCACTAACTTGCTTTTTAATCACTTGGCCTCTATTTTTGTACGCTTCATTGTTTGACAGTCTCCTCAATTCTTCCCTTTCACTTCACCTCCTGCACAACTATCACCAATTTCAGAATTATTTCCACTTCCCTCCCTACAAAAGTGATAGGCAACATAGATAATTCTGACACGACATTTAGAAAACCTCCTTCAATATAAAGACAAAGAATTCACCTCAGTTACTCTTTCATGAGAATACTGTTTTCTGCTTTGTCCACACTTTCACAATTGAAACATCAACTCTTCAACAGGAACTTTAGAAACTTGAACAAAACCAACCCCCCAAACCAGACAGTGCATAAATACCAAGGACCAAAGCACTCCTATACAATGAAAATGTTAGATTAGCGTCCTCAGCTATTCAACTAAATCTTGCCACACAGTATCTAAACTATTAGTTAGGACAACAAATCTGTATTAAGTTGCCAAAAGCAAATGTTACATCATTTCATGCAAGTCAAAGTCTTTTCCAACTATCTGATTAGACCCTTTAGGAACTGCACTCACAAATGTACAACTTAACTATCACCTCTGACATACCGATTGTAAAGTTCTTACAAGTTTCAAGCTTCCTCAAACAAAGTAACTGTAGATGTAAACCACAGCTAAAGAGAGATTACCTGTTAGTAGTTGCACACTGTCTGTCACTGGCAGGCAATTGCATCTCATCTCCTGATGCAACATAGATCACCTAGTTATATCTCTTACAGTGCTTCAAAAGGAGAGACTAACAGAATCACAATAATCTGCTGGAGTTTAAGGACTTAAGGATGCTGCTGAAGAAGTACCTAATAAGATTTATAACAGCAAGTCTACAGGCAAAGATTAAGAGATTCAGAGCTTCAAGCAGTCACAAAGAGATATTTTAATTAATTTTTCTCCTCTACTTCCTACTATAAGGAAATAATTACCAACTGTATCTCAGTTTGTATCATAGACTGACCCAATTGTTCTGCATAAACAATTTGTATCCACTCTGCAATATGAACAAGAAAACTGAATAGTTAACATTCTTTCTAAGTACATAATCTTTAGCGAGAGAAAATACACAGCTCTATTACCCAAAATTTCCAATTTAAATCTCGATTCTGTACTAGTCTTTAAACAATCTATACACGCTGATCTTAACTCCATCGTTATCACAGGAATTAATTTAAATACTGTTTAAGAGCAAAAAGGATTAAACTTTCTCTCTGGATCCTCAATGTTTTCTTATCTTTCTGCTCTTAAGATCCTCAGCCACTTAATGGCCACAGATAAGACCGCATTTCTTAAACTCAGCTTCTCATCCCACAATTCTCTTACAAAACAGTACATATTTCAATGCCTTTGGCTTTACCATGCAACTGCCTAGTCACTGCTTTCACCCTTACAAATTTATTGGCGGGTACTGACTGCACCCATGTCAAGCTATCTAGATTTGCTGTTGCTACAGCCTGTAGGAAAAGACAACCAGTTAACTTCTTAATATTCTTCAGCTCTGACTTCCTTTTCAAAACAAATACGATGTCTGTCAATAACACTTCTCCCAGGGCAAACCAAAACAACAAACAAACAAAAAAAAAACACCAAAAATCCCACCTAAACTAATAATTTTAAAAAACTCAGTTGTAGCATCTTGCTTCTTCAGAATACGATGCAGTGGTTTCCTCATGTGCATATGAGGAAATGTGATTGATGATTCACCAAGAAGTGAAACTTGCAGCCAAAGAAATTATTGCAGGTAAACACCAAATCTAAAGACTTAAGCTTCAGTTAACTGATTCTCTGGATAAAAGGATGCACAGCTAAAAGTATTTAAAGAGAACACTGGAGACTATTTTTCATCCTTTCTACCCTCCCTCTTCCCAGAAAGAGCAACATGAAATAAAATGTATGGAAAGGCTATTCCACTGTCCCTCCTTACCCCATGATCACATAAACTCTGTTACTGAACAGCTATCAATTTCAGATGATCCAGTTGAACAAAAAGCCACATAAATGTATTTTATCTGTGCTGGTGCAACTTGTCTAAGCCACGTAATCAAAGCAAGTTATAGCTACCATTTATTTTCTTCACATCCTCCAAAAGAAATGCTACTTTCCAATACAATTATTATTTCAAAAGCATTTGAAACATTTCAATGCAAATTAGAACTGCATAAGTATTAATAAGTATCCTTTCAGTTTTCCACCATTCATAAAAGGATATGAGAAAGAACATGAGAAAAATAAAAAAAACCCACCAAAACAAAAGGCAGAATTCTTTCTTTTACACCACTCTTCTGTCCTCCAACTTCTGTCACTTCTTACCTCATCCCACACCTTATTCTTTCAGAGTACAACAGAAAGAATATTAAAAATTAAAGTAAGTTTAAATGAGGCTGTCTATAGCAAAGCATGACAAATGCAATGGGAAGAAAAAAAAAACATTGTATCACACAGAAATTTCAGTTTAAATTCATTTGACCTTGTTAAGAAATACACATGGGGTGAAAAAAGGACAGAATGACAAGTAGTCTAGCAGTACCCTTAAGCTAGCAAAACAATAGTTCAAACCTTACACAAATCATGCCCAAACTCAAAGAAATTAAGTCCAACTTTATAAGTGGACAGAAAAATGCAAACATTCTAAAAAGAAACAGGAATTTAGAGCAGCCTATATTCCCTGTCTAAAACTGTCAATTTAATGACTTCACATTAATGAGAAAGGACACTTTAACCACTATTTTGTCAGGAATCTACCAACTTTCCCTGAAACTCACAAGTACTTTTTACTTCATGCTCTGCTCTGTCACTCATTACTAAAAATATAATTCATCCTTAATTAGCTGCTCTTCTATAAATATTTCAATAGCGTATGTAACGTGCTTCTGTATAAAAGACAACTCACAAGTTATGCTATCTTGAAGACGTGTATATTTTAAAAGTTACCAACATCAGCAAACTTTATGCTCTTCTCAGTGATACTGCTCTGATTAAAAGGGAAAAAAAAAAAAAAAGAAGAGGAGGAAGCTTCAGCAAAAAACTGTTTGCAGCTGCAAGTTAATCTCACTGAGGTTTGAAAGTATGACTCTTCAGGGAGGGCTCTGTAGTCCTTTATCACATATGGAAGATAGGAAATGGAATTTGTTTTCAAAAAGAACAGCCTTCCCAGATGACATGAACCAGAACAACACAATTTATTAAGCTTGATAAAAAATAAAAAAAGAGAAAAAAAAGGAAACATTTTACTTCCAAACAAAATCTTCTTTCCTACACTGACCATTAGAAACCACAGCACTCTCCAAGCAGAACTCCAGAGCATAAGCAGACCCTCAGGCCAGTATTTCAAAAGGTATGGAATGCACCACGCCTTCATTTCCAGAGGTTGCAGATTGCCACTACAGGAGAGACTATACAATAACTAAACAGCCTTCTCCCCTGTCATCCACCCTCAATCCAAGAACTAATTTAAAAACTGATCAGATTTAGGTAACTAACATTAGAACACATATGAAATTAAGTATTTTGCACACAAGCTGCATGAAGCAAATGCAAGACATATCCACAGTTAAGCTAAGCCAAAAGCTGCTTGCAGATACATGAGTTTCAACAAGACGGCTCACATGCAAAATCATATTTCTTCAAGTACTTTATTAGAGGGAGATCACCGTGAGATTCTGCAGAGGGGGAAGAGGCATCTCATTATGATGAAGGAAGACAAGCAATGTGGAGTTCTAAAATGGAGTTCTATCTTTGTCCTGATAAAAAGAGTTTTAGCTATTTAGACAAACAGGACATAATTATTGGTAGAAAACTAATAAACTTTTAAGATTACGGATTTTAATCAAACATCAGAAGCTAAACCAACTGATTACTTTCAAGTGGAGCTCCTGCAGTGAGATCTGTTCACACTCTATTTTGTCCATTTTTCTGGGGAACATTTTAATAAAGCTGCATCACAGAAGGCACCCCAAATGAACAAGATGCTATTAAAAATAACAAGAAATCTGAAAGGAAATAAGAGTTGCCCGTCATCTGACAGCAATAATATATGAATATATAACACCCCCCCCCCAACACTCGACTGTCTAACCTGCTCAGCAAAAACATTCTATGGTGATAAAATTCTATGACTTTCCCAAAAGTCAAGTCATTGGATAAGGAGCACAACTTACAATGGTTTTTTTTGTTCTTAATCTCCATAAACTTAGCTCTATCTAGCACATCCACTACATTTCTTCTGTCAATTTCTTTCACTCAATCACCATGCTTGAATGAGAGGGGTTTCTTCTGTTCAACCAGCCACATTCTTAATACAGAACTTGCTTAAGTTGAAACAAAATTATATAAAACCAGAGCAGACACTAATCAGCCTAAGAATATTTAACACTTGCTTTAAAAAAGTCACTTAAAAAAGGCTTGAAAATGAAAAAACCCCAAACCTATCTCTACAATGACTTTAACCAACATTTTAGAAATATGATTTTTTAAATAGTGGAGTCTCATTGGAAAGCTACTTTCATGTCTTTTCTACATTTCCTGATCAGATTATTATTATGACCTTAAAATAATAAATTAAGAGGCAAAACATATACCTAGACAGCATCTTAATGCTGCTAAAAATATGCTTTTTTTAAAAAAAGTCAAATCCCTGATCATATTGTAAAAGAACTTTACAATTTAGCTGAATTATCATTATTTGTGAACATCTTTTTCTTTAACAAAGTAGCATACGAGGAAAATAATTTCTAATTAATCTCTCTAAGACAAAGCTTATTACATATCAATAAGCACCTTCATCTTAGTATCAGACTTCACTACTTGCAATAGTACGGATGTACTTTTAGGACAACATGCGTCTACATGGATAGAATATAAAGAGACTTAAGCTAACCTTGAACTCCCTTACTCTTTTGGCATTTTTTTTTTTATAAACATGTCCCACTATTTAGTATTTAAACTGAGGGGGGAGAGAACTGAAAGGATACTCAAGTCTTATTTGTAGCGATTTCTTTTCAAAAGTGTTTCTAATTTCTGCAGTTCTTTCTTCCATTGAAAACTTTTCCCACACTCTCACAGTTCCACGTGCCTGCATATAGCAAACTGAAGCAACTGGGCATTCACCACCATGTAGAAGAGTTCTACCCAATTTGGAACAGCAGACTGAAGATCCAAAGTTACACATACTTAATTTTATGCCAGCATGCACTTTCAGGGGAAATTAAATATGAAATGTTGCAGCCAGAAATATAATTTTGTATTTCAAGTATGTTAGTAGTGTCAACAACCAAAAAAGCATTACTGAAGAAAAAAAAATGTTCTTTATTAACAGCACCAAAAACCACCTTAACCTGTAAACAAATTACCTAGCATTATCCTCAGTTACAAAAAAAAAAAAACAAAACCCAAAAAACCGCCAAAAAAACCCACAAAACCCACTGGTAGATAAAGACACTGCCAAATGCCAGACTGATTGAAAAAGTCCAGTGTTACGGAAAAATAAATAATTAAAGTTTTCTAAATAAAGATTCAACGTGATCAGAAGCCCTTTCCAACAGGTGCATTTTCCACCAAAGAAAGAACAAGCCAGCTAAGAAGCAGCAGTCACAGAAACTGTTACACAGAACTTTTCAGACTGCACATGCTCTCAAAACATTACTTTGCTTCTACATTTGGCAGAGGACAATGTGCAGAAATACTGAACCCACACAGCTGTATCAGTTTCATAATACGAAAAGATCCATAAAGGAACCTAATAAAAACGTTAAGTCAATGAACCCAACATAAATATTTCCTAACAATAAATGGCAGCGGGAATACAGGCAAGAAAACAATAATAATAAACCCCCCATAAAATTTCAAAAGTTTAACAACAAAACATACTTATTGCTCAAATGTCTCAGACTTGGTTAGTTTTCCCTTCAGATAATAGCTTATCTAGCCGAGAAGACCTTAGCTATACTGCCACCTTTGTCCAAGCAGCCATACAGAATAGATTTTCTTTACCTCACCTGAGGAAGCAGCAGCGGTCACTACATTGTCAAGTGCAGCACTCTGCCTAAGCAATGTTGGTTTTGGGGTGTTTGTTGTCATTTTATTTGTTTGGTCTTTTTACTAACATCACAAAGGATAACAATATTCGTGTAAAATAAAATATTATTGGAATGTGACACTACTATTCAATAACTTAACTGCTTGTTTTCCCAAACAGTAACCCTATATAAATAACTGCAAAGTTGCTGTCACTAGTTCATCAGAGAAAACGATCGAAAGGTTGCTGAGCTGTTCCTCTAAAGGATCGCTTAAGAGTGAGCAACAATAACAAATCCCTGCAAAGTTAAAAGAGTAAATAGCGGTGGAGTGAGGACAAAGCAATTATTGCTTGCCCTGATCACTAAGGAAGACAGCCATGGAAAATATAATGGACCAATCACACGCGTACATGAAAAACCGCAGCAATCAGAGGGGGGAGAGAGAAGGAACAGGCTTAACAAGGTTACAAAGCCACAGCAGCTTGTTGAGAGAAAGTCTCCAACTGCGTGATCAATGCGTTTCAACGGTTTGACAACGAAGGCCATACCTCCCTGATGGCTTCGGGAAGCGTGGCCTGCAGGCCAGCAGCCAGGAAAGGCAGCGCACTTCTCACAAAAGGACCGGGTCTTTCCTCTCTTAGGCGGGCGGAGGCCTCGGCTACACCGCGCGGGACCGCGCTCTCCATGCCACGACCAGGGGGCCGGTACTGCCCGCGGGCAGAGCGGTGACGGGCGGGGAACGGCAGAGACCCCGAAGCCTAGTACCGGCACACCAACAGAAGGCCGGACAACAGGGCGGCTCGAAATCACGGGGAAGAAAGAAAAGGGAGAGGAAAACGGGGAGAAACGCGGGGCTGCAGCAGCGCTCCTAGCCCTGTTCTCTGATAAAAAACAAGCGCTAGCACGGTGGGGGCGAACCCGCACCGCCCGAGCGCAGGGCCGACACCGGGGCAAGGGGGTGGGGAGGGAAGGGGTGATGGGAGAAGAAAGCGTGTGAAGGTTCAGTCAGCGGAGCTCAGCCCCGCGCTAGGCCAGTTCCTCAGCGCCAGGTCGGGAAAACCAACCAAGCAAACAAAAAAGGAGGCAGGGGGGAGAGAGACGCGAGCGGCCCAGGCCCAGTCCAGACTCAGGCACCTGAAGAAGCCATTTTACAGACAGGCTGCTTCTCCCCCACCTCTAGCGGGCCGGAGGAGGAAGAGCGCCCTCCCGCCTTCCCCGGGGCAGGTCACCCCCCTCCCACACGGCCCGGGTCGAGTCGGGACGGCTACTCACCCTCCCCTCGAAGTTGTTTTCCTCCACGTCGCTCATGTCAGCGAAGTCCTGGACACGGGACTGGGCGAATGGGGACGCTAGTCCCGAGCAGCAACCGTACCCACGGCCTCTGCCGCTGTTGTTTCTGTTATGACTACCGCGCACCGCCACCTCCCTCCCACCACAACCTCCTAAGCAGTCTCCCGCAACAGCGCAAAATGGCGCCTCCGCTCCGTGTGCGCCCGACACCGCGCGGGAGGCGGGGCCCGCCTGTCACAAAGGAGGAGATGCCGCCGGCGGGACAACGCGCGGGCTGTGACGAGCCTCGCGAGGCTCTACCGAGCATGCGCCCGCGCTCCGTCCTCTCTCCCGCCGTTTGGCGGCGCGCCGCCGCGGAAGCGGGCGCGTTCCGTGTCCCGCCTGTTTCGGCGGCCATGTACCGGGATAACTGCTTCCTTCCAGTCCTGTCCTGGTCGCGGATGCTCCTGCTCCACGTGCGCATCGGCCCTGCTTCCAAACCCGCCATGGGGAAGGGTGTTTGAAGTTAATGTGTTCGGGTTCCCGCTGTCGGTGGCCCTTTGTTAGGGCAAGCGGTTATTTAACACGCAAGGCTGGAAGGGTGCTTTGCTTGAACCAAATTGAAAACGAAGGTGCGTGATTCAGTCTGAATGCTTGCAGGAAACAAAGGCCTGAATTTCCTCTTGCAGTCTGGAGAACTGCCTTTCAAGCGGGATTTTACTGAAAGGTTTCTCTTCTCTGCTCGGCCACAACTCGAGGGCTAAGTTGTGTCCGAGCAGAGAAGATCCTCCTTTGTATCCTACGAGGTTTTGGCACTTCTTCCCAGTACCTACAGCAGCCCTTGCCTTGCAGGCAGCAGAGGCTCAGCACCGGGGCCAAACGGGTTGGAAAGGACAGAGCAATAGATAATCAAATTAATAGAGAAGGACAGTCTACAGGTACAGAACGGCGCAGGAAAGGAACAAAGATAACGTCACAGCAGCAACCTATTTTTGCAAGTTTGGATTTAAAAAGCTAATGAAGAACACTGCAGTATGACAAGTTTTTACCCCTGAAATCCTGGGATTTTATCTGTCCCGTGTGAAATGATGCTGAGAATAATCTTGCACACAAATATGAGGGACATGTAAACACTGTTCAGGTATGATATTCATATGTCACTGAGAAGAAACAGGGTGCTAGATATTATTTTGTGATGTAGTTTTTACAACACATCTTGGGTAAGGGGAAAAACTATCACGTAATATTGTGAAATGCATGTTCATGAAGGATGACCAAATACATGAAGCCTTCAGGCAATAGGAATTAGGTATGTTATTAACAGCTGAGAGTTCCTGTCAACAGAGAATACATTTATAAGGGAGACAGATTTCTTAATACAATTCTGTGACCTCCACAAGTAAATTTTCCTGTTATTACGCTACTGACAGATTTCTCTTTCTCTCCTCAGTAAGCTTTAAGAACGATATAAATTACATTTGCAAAGACGTTACAGCTGCTCACTGCATGTCTGTAAAAATAAGGGATTAATCACTGAGAAAATAGTACAGTAATAAATGGCAGTAAATAGCTGCAGTGCGTTTGTTCTGTGAAGTCCATTTCAGACTACCTGGTTTTGATGTTTTCAAGAGGAAATCTGCATGAGGAAATACCCACAGAAACTGATGAGGTGATTCCACTTTTGAAAACACTTCTAGCAACAATTTTATTGGTGCTGCACAATGTACAGTCAATCTTCACTTAAAAGCTTGCTCACCAAGTATTTCAGATTGGCTTGGTTGGTGTTTTGTTTTTTTTTTTGCCTGTCATTCAACATTGTATAACTTGGCAACAGACTTTTGCCCATGGGATGGATTACATAAATAAATATACAATTCCCTTCTGAGTATTCTATCCAGTTCTACACTTGCCTAATTTTATCAAATTTAAATTAACTCTTAGGTGAATACCAATATTTTCCAGATAAACTAAAAAAACAAAAAAAAAACAAACCTCAACTTTTACAAAGTATGTTTCATGAGACTCTGAAATAAGAGCTGGTTGACATTAGAAAAGCTTTATATGTGACTGATTCATCAGCTGACATAACACCTGCCAATAGTTTTGTCTATCTACTAGGCCACTAACCCCACCGATTTATCAATATCCCTTTTTCTATTAGAACAATGTATTTAAATACTGATTTTTCCCTCACCTAACCCATGCCGAACAGAAAGGTTGATAACCGGAGAGGAGCCAGGCGGACTCTGGTGCACACTGCAAAGGAGGGAAGCAGGGAAAGCTGCAGCAGAGTGCAGGTGTGGGAGCTGAGGCTGTGGTTGCCAGGACAACACTTGCTGTAACTATTTTACGGAGGGTGCGGTGTTGCAAGCAGAACCTTCCCCTTACACCCACCTGCAACATCTGATCAGTAACAGGTACCTTAGCTTGCCTAGGTAGAGACAACCCTGAAGGGACTGAGCTGGAGTTAACAACATTCTGCTGAACACTGGCAGCTGTTGGACATGCCCCTATATTCCCTTCAGTTAATGAATATCTTTAAATCGATTAAACCTCCTTTAACTCCCACCTTGCAGGAAGAGCCTGAGGTAACTTGCAAGCACGGTCCTACACCCACAATGAGTGTTATTTACATGACTATTGCAGTGGGAGCTCACATACAGGCCCCAGTCGCCAACAGCCCAGCTTGTGCAGCTGTGGGTTACAAGAACCAGAATATGATGAGGGCACAGACCCTGCACCGGACCTGTGAAGCACAGAATCACTCTACAACTGAAGGAGAGTTATAAATGTATGTTTATTACAGCGCCGGGTGCAAGGGGGATCACTCTTCCTAACTTGCACGGGTGCAAGGGGGATCACTCTTCCTAACTTGCACACAGAGGGGTTAAGCAAGCAGATATTTATTACACACAAACATACATATTCATTAGGTTCCCGAGAGAGTGGCGGGGATATTACAATTAGTTTAGGTGCTCATTATCATAAATCTTCACCCTTTTGGCGCTTGAGCACTGCCCTCCGATGGTCGTGGGTGGGGATCTTCAAGATGAAGTAAGCAGTCTTCCTCACGGTGCACTTTTCACCTTTGGCAGAGTTGGATGCCGCAGTAATCACAATGAGCTGAAACCATCCGTATCTGCCAGTTTCTGATAGCTGGAGAAGATTTACAACAGTGTGACCTTCGTACAAAATTTATTGCAAGCAGGACAGGACAGGGAGACAAGGAGCATGCCAAGCTAGCAGGTGTTTCGGGAGTTACTGTCCCCAAACTAACTGATAAATTAGAAGGATGGTAAGAAGCAATTCACTCATTAGAAGGATGGAAAGAAATAATTCACTCTTCACACCACAGGATTACAACATAAACATTGTTCTCTATCTTAGACTTAAAAGTATTTTAACCCTATGTTTTCCAGGCATTAACTTTCCTTATATTACCTGAGGGACAGAGCTGTTTTATGAGGCCACTGCCAACATTCACTTACGCCGTTAGAGGGCAGAAAGCGGTGTCTTCCTCGGCTTACAGTCCCGCAAGCAAACCACTCACGGGCATCAAATGGGAGCGGACAGCTTTCCTGCTGCTCGGGCGGCGAATGCTTCCAGGAAGGACTACTAGCCCTATAGTTACGTATCGCCCTCCCTGTCCCCGCACAACGTGCTGCGGCTGTCCCTGACGCTGTCCTGCAGACGAAGGCCCTTCTCCACACGGAACAACCACCTCGCCCCGAGCCAGCAGCCGCGCGCCTCACGCTCCATCCCCAGCGGCGGGCAAGGCGGGAAAGCGGCAGTCACCCAACCACGCATGCGCCCCACGGCGTGCGGCACCCCCTTGACCGGGTTGGGCGGGGCCTGAGGTGATGCGCGTCGCGTCACGGGGCGGGCGGAGAGGAGGCGAGGTGTCTGTCGGGGGGCTGCGAGCCGGCTGTGGAGCGCAGGTAGCGGGGCTTTGCTGCTGCTCAGGGGTGGCCCTGTGCCTCCTGAGGTGCCGTGCTGAGCGGCTGATGGGAGTGAGGGGCGGGAGAGCTGTGCCCCTCGGTCAAGGAAGGAAGGGCCTTCAGCTGAGTCGAGTGGCGTGAGAGTGGTGGAGGCCCGTCAGACCGTGTGGGGAGCCGGGGTGGCCCCGCTGGGCCGGGTTAATGGGGTGGGGAGCAGAGCGGCCGCAGCCTGGCTGCAGCTGCCGGGTAAACACAGGTTTTCACCTCGCTTGAGCGCCCCGCTTTGCTCTCCCCTTCGGGGTCGTCCCCTGCTTCGGTACAGGTTTATGTTTGTCCTGGCTTTGGCCGTACTTCTCTCCTGTCGGCGTTTGTGCAGCCATCAGCCTTCCCTCCTTCCTCCTTCCCTCCCTTCGTCGTTCCGCTGCTGGTCGTGCTGCCTGCAGGGCAGGTCGGGCTCCCTCCGGCTCGGGCTATCGGTGGCTGTGTTCCCCTCTTACAGGTGCGTGGGAATGGTGCGTTCCGCTGGACGGCCGTGTGTCAGGGCTATGCTGCAATGTCTTTGGGTACTGAGGAAGTAGTGAAGGAAAGAAGGGTTTTGTGGTTTCCTTCCTTATCTGTTATAAACTGTGACTGCAGTGACTCTGCAGGACTGATGTCTGTCTTGTTCGGTCAGGGCATAACTTTCAAAATCATGTTTACAGTGATGTGATGGAACTTGGAAAGAAAAACATCTTTTTCTAATCCATGTTCAAGCAAAGGTAGGATCCTTAGTCATATTTGGTTAAGTAATCTGGCACTAAGAAGTCTGCATAAGAAAATAATGGGTAAAGCATCTAATTTTAGGAGAGTATAACATATGAAGCTTCATGACAGCAGGAGTGTGGAATAATGTTTTCTTCTTACAATATAATAAAATTGTAATATCTGATATTTTAACTATGCTTTTAACCTGCTATTAAGTTTATTTCTGTAACTTATCATGTATTATTCAGTCGACATTATTTCTGTAGCTTCATTCATATGTCATTATTAATAAACTTTCTTATCTTCAATTTCCTAATCTAATGTGGTAGCATCCTGTGAATTCTCTTTTATGTATTTTGTCATCTAAAAAATGCTGACAGCTAGAATGGGGTGTAATTTTTGTGTCTGTATGCCAGAAGGCAAAGTGGGGAGAATTTTTTGATCTGTCCTATGACATGTTGTAGAGTTTCCTTAGGGCAGTTTGCACCATATTAACAATTAGGGTTTTGTTGTTGTGTTGGGATTTTGTTGTTTTGCCCACTTGGTGAACTGGGAGAGCGGTAGGCAATTTTTCACTGTGAAAAGTGAGCTTTGTAGGAATTGTGGCTTTATTTTAACAGAACCTCCAGAATATGAATGTGCTGAACATAATAGCTAAACATGTGATTAATTCTAACTGTAATGTTTATTTTAGAGCAAATGGCTTGAATTTGCTCTTGTGAGAATGTCAAAGAAAGGAGACAATATGAAGAAGATGATGCTATATTGGAAGTTCAAGTGTCACAAGTGGAGCAATTTCAGTTTTAAGTCAAATGTGGAAGTTTATTGTTACCTTTGTTTCCGTTTTGACTGCTGGAGGTACCCATGTGTATAAGGACTAAACTATTCTAGGCTCTTTTTCGTCATTTTATGTGTTACGATATGTAATTGTTTAATAATTCGCTTCAGGTACTTGAGCACTCCAGAGGATAGAAATTATGCTGGAAATCCTTTGGTCTAGTAAATAGGTCTTATTCCTAAAGCCTTTACAGCTGGAAATAAAGCTACTTTTAAATTTTTTTTTAAGCTTTTGTAGTCTGTGCTTTAGAGACTTCTTTTGGCTTTTAGCGTATTGGAAGAGGCACTGGTACTAGCTTCACAGGCTTGTGATTTAGCTTGGGGATTGGATGTCATTTAACTGCTAAAAGTAAGATATTTCTCCTGGAGTTCATGATCACTTGCACGTTTTCCAAGAGCAGTTAAGAGCACTAGTTCTTGCATCTTGCCCACGCTGTAAGTAGGATAAATGCATGCTGTCAGCTTGAATTGTCAGCCATGTAGTCAGTGTATGTGAAGATTAGTAAGTATCAGAAATAGCCATTAAATTGTTTTTAGTAGCTGTCAAAAATCTGCAGGGCTCCATCATTCAAATGAATGTGTTTTGTGCTAGTGCAAGTTTACTGCTAAAATATACTTTATGTGGTATTTTTTATTTGGCAAGCTTTTTCACCTGTGATTGGAAACTTTTACCGTTACATGAGCTGGGTTTCCGCATATGAGCATTATTAATGGTCTCCTAAATTTGTGATTGTCAACTTTATGAAGAATTTATATAGCCATTTCCTTATGTAATTTAAAGGATTAAGTTTTGGTCGCTTAGAATTAAATGCCTCTTTGCTTGTGAGAAACAGCTGAGAAAAGAGGACTTAAAACTTATTCCACTGAAATTGGTCTCTTCCATAACACTGAAGAAGTAAGAGGCTACCGTTCTATAAATAGTCCAATTAAATTTCTGGGTGCCTTTTACTTAATTTTAACAATGAAATATTTTGCAGCGCACACAGCTGTGGCCTCACTATGTTAAGGTAAACTGACAAGTCAATCTAGAAATAATAAAAGATGTAGAATAAAAGAACCTATCTGTCTTTAATGCTTCCTCCAGTGTTAGCGTACAAAAATCTTCAAATGGATCAGTCTCCTGAGAAGGAGTGTGACTCTGAGACCAGGTCTGTGTTAGTTTTACCACTGAAACAAACCTTGCACACATCGATACTCAGTTGAATTCTGCAGTTTTCTTGAAATAAAAAAGACAAGTTAAATTCTTCTTCTTTCCTTTTTTTTGTTACTATTCTATGGGAATTGTGTTTTCGTAGAAGTTGCACCCTGTGTACATGTATGACCAGTTCTGCAGTGGCAAAGTCTCTACCACTGAAGCTGTCCCTTTTTTAGTTGACTCCCCCCTCCCCTTTTAGTTCACTTTAATGAGATCCCCTTCCTTTTAATTCTCTTTAAAATGTTCAATGAAAATCTTCTCAGGAGCCTACATTCATATTTGCAGGTATGGCTCTCTAAAACTAGCTACAGTTAGCTGAACATTATCATCTCAGAAGGAAGTTTTGGAGTGCCAGGGGCTTTGGAAGGAGTGATGCAAACACAGCTGTGAAATTTCAGGGAGTAGAGGTACTAGTTAAGGCTTTGAAAGCGAGTACTTGTCATAGCCTGATGTTCAGGTTCTGTGAAAAAAATTGTAGTCTTATCAGGAAATAAGAACTTCAGAAGGTACCACATGCACTGTCGTGTCGCTCTTCTGGGCAAGGGTCCTACTGCTGTGACCTGAACAGCAGCGATAAGTCATAAAGAAGTAATGAAGTGTCCCAGATGGAATGAAGCTGAGATTTCTGTTTATTTATTTTTTTAAAGAAGCTGATACAGAGATGTAGAAACATTTTGAGGCCCAGATGGATCAAGTGGGAGGAGGGGGGACTTCAGCAAGTATAACATACTGTCCCCATTGATATCTGCTTTCTTTAATTTTCTTCACAACCCTTGCCAAGTCACTTCCCCTCTCAAAATCTTGAATCTTGGCTGACTGCCCACAGGCAAGGAACAAAGAATTTCTGTTCTTAAATAGTTGATTTATTTTAAAAGCATTTGCTGAGAGAAGTAGGCAAAATAAAGGGGAGAGGTGCTGGAAAAAAAGCTAGGATACTTAAGGCACCAAAAAGTACTTGAGCAGACTCCTTAGATATGCAAAGCAAAAACCAGTTGTTGGCACAAAGTGTAAAATAAAACCAGTGCAAATAGGAGTACATACATTCAAATTAGAAACAAATCAGTGTGAAAGGTAATTTAGTGTGGGCACTCAGATAATTTTATACCAGAGCCACTGTAAACTCGATATGTGGGTTTTCAAGTCTAAAGCAGTATGTTTTTCCTTTCAACTCAAAGTCCAGCTACAAAACAAATTGGTTGTGTGCTGTTCTTAGAAGCCTGTAGGAGGTGAAACTTCCTGATTTAAGGTATGTTTGAGGTTGTCCCAGCAGCTCATCAGCACCTCATTGAGAGACTGGTGAGGGGACTGGCAGTAGCACACAAGAAGGTTTTCTTCTTTCCTTGTTGCAGCACTAAAAGAAAAGGTTTTCTTGGTAGTTACCTGTTTTTGCTATTTCCTTAAACCTCTTGTCGTTCTATGATTTCACTTGGAATATCTATTAAAGTTATTCCTTGAAATATGGGTAGCAATAAGGCAAGGTTGTTTTTTTTTTTGTCTTTCAGCATTTCCTGGTAATTCAAGTCTGGGCCATGCAGTCAGGGAGTGAAGGAACATATGCTGTGGGAGAAGGTATAAAGATAGATGTCCTGGAAAAGACACCAAGCACTAGGCAGACTCCTTTGTCAGTGCATTCTAAAAGTGGTACAGAACTGTTAAAACCTTCAGTCCTGCAGCTGTCATTCTGATAAGGCAGCCTTTTTTTATTCCCAGAAATACGCCCTGTTACATATTCTGTAGATGGCAGTGTGTTGTGTAGTGCTGGTTTTTTTTTACTTGAGCCTAGCAGCTATTAATATAAATTCTGTCTTCTATCACCTAATCCATGAGGCAGTCTCCAATGACCCTCAAGTCTCACCAGCACACAGATACAACATCTTGATGGGCTTTGGTGTGTTGGGCATTGCTGGGGTTTTGTCAGTAGGGTATCCTCCCTGCTGATGACATTTTTCTGTTGAACAAGTTTTACAGTAACAATAACAGAAATACTTCACATGCTGAGAGCTGATGTCATCAAAAGACAGCTCAAACGTAGTCTCACTTCTTTTGGGGTCATGTGTTTCTGTTAATTGTTTGCTTCTAAGTAGAATATTCTGTGCTTTTATGGTACCATGCAGTTGTCTGAACCTGAGTAATGAACCTGGGAACCAAAAGCCAGTGTTGGTCTGCAAAAGTCACCAGTACAGATGTGCCAGCACAGGAAAATGGCATCTTTTTAAGAACTTATATGCTCTTAAAAATATGAGGAAGGTGATTTTTCCTTGGGCACCATTTTTAAATAATGCATTATGTGGGTAAGATGATTTGTTAGAGGAAGTCAGTGTTAAGTGTTATAGGAATGGAGAACTGAAGTTTCTGTGTATTGCCAGGACATATGGCTTTCTGAAACAGGACATACTTAACTTCTTTGTCAGCTGCACCTCATGCAGATTTTTCTCCTACTGCCAAACCAATAGCCATCTAAGACTGCAAACATCGTTTTTGGCATTTCAAAAATTCTCAGCATGTAGCTTCTGAGCTTCTGCATGCTTATTTCATTTCCCCCGTCTTCTAAGATTAATTGGTTAGTGACTACTTTCTGTGCCTTTTTTGTGTGTCAGTCACTCTTCAGAATTCACATTTTCATTTCTGCACAGCAACTTCACTGACAGGTTTCCAAATAACACAGAACTAGCCTGTCAGCAAAAATGGTCAGCACAAGGTATGGCAGCTGAATGACTGTAATGCTCAAAGTTTTATGCTGGAAATAAAAGATTTTGGAAGTCACAGAGGTAAGTGGGCTGAGGGTGGGCCTCACCCTAAGTAGATGAAAAAAAGGAAACTAATAGGATAGAGCTGATTGAACAGTGAGAATATTTCTTAGTATTCTGTAATTCCATGTGAATTTTGTGTTTCTGAAACCTTGCTTCGCTATTGCAGTGAGGTATCATTGAGCCTGTTTACAACGTAGATTATTGTCTGTTCATACAGCAGTCTTGCTGTACTGATGTTTGCTGCAATAAATTCATATAAATGTCTCATATAGGCATAGAAAAATTATGTTTAACATGTACTGGTCTTTCATAAGCTGACTAGCAGAACTGACGGTGTCGTAAAGCGCGTTGTAACCCTTTAAGGATTTGGGTATGCCTGGTTTTCATGATACCCTGAGAAGTTTCAGAGGACATACAAGGCATTCCTTTGCCTTACAGACTTGGATTTTTTGTGTTGTTCTTGAATATAATCTCTGGGGTTTGCTGGGAATAAGTAAAGCAGAATCTGAGGAAGACTCCAACAAATTTCAAGTATGATGTTTTGTAAGTATGAGCTGGTTTCCATGGTGAAGGGTCAGTTCAAACTGAAGTCTGATGCTGCTGCTCAGTTAAGTAGCATCAGAGATACTAGAACTTTGCTTTATTACAGAATATAGAATGGATTTTCTGTTTCTTTTTATTTGGCCCTTGTTCTTTTTGTGTCATGCACTCAGTAATATCATTTATACATGACTCATGTTGGAATGCAGCTCTGAGGATAGAGATTTTGTTTTGGAGTTGCTGAGTGCCTTAGTTCATTGTTTCATTGCCAGCTGTATGTCAGTGTTTGTTGTGGTACTGCTGGACAGTGTTAAATCCACATTGGCAGGTTTTGGCAATACATTTCTTAGACAACCAGCAGTGGCAATAGTGAAGAAAACCAAACTTTATGTCTGTGAAAGGCAGACCTAGTCTCAGATACTTTGTTCAGGAATTGCTTGTTGTTCCAAATTGTAAATTTTCAGAATAATACGTATGCACGTTGGTTTTAAAGAACCTTGAGAAATTGCCACTTGAGTCAGTCACTTCAGCCTGCCTATTGAAAGGATTATCTGGAAGATATTCTCCGCTTTATGGATTCTTGGATTGACCTTTTGCCTGCATAGTCAAGTCAGCGGTTTCATTTGGTATGTGTTTGTTCTGTTTGGTTTCGTTGGCTGGTTTTTGTTCTTGTTTTTTTCACTTTCTGTCCTCAGATTTTCAAATTTTGTCATGGCTGTACTCCATCTTCATGGTTGACTTCCTTTTGTCTCAGTCTTTATGATTGTAGATGGTAGGAATTCCAACAAGGTGTAGCTCTGTTGTGCCCTTTTTTCCTGTTGGTCTCTGCAGAGAGTGATGAGGTTGGGTTCCTACCCAGGATAATTTGGTGTGAAGAAGGAAGTGTCAGCTTCCTTTTTCCTTGCTTAGGGAGTGGTGGGTAAGGAGGAATATGGAGAATGAGGGAGTGGAAAGATCACAAGACTTACGATTCCCTTCTCACATGTGTGCCATTATGGGATATTACCTCTGAAATACTAAAATCAAAGGTCCGTTCTGAGGACAAGTTTTGTTTAAACTATAATGTTCATGTAGAGAAGTGCTGACCCTTCAGGGCAACAAGAGGCAAAAGAATATTTCAATCTATCCATCTTACTTATTGTGCTATTTTCTTCCTAATATGTACACCTGCTGCTCCAATACCCTGTTTTCCTACTTGCAGAACACATGGTTATAAACTTGTTTTTATTTTTATTGCTGCTCCACACTGTGTAATCTTGGAAGGCTTTTGCAGGAAGTGTGTTATGGGTCACTAGAAGGGCATGCTTCAGTGCTCAATCTCCAAAACTTTACAATTACACTGAAATTCAGTTAGAGGGGATGGCCTTTAAAAATGCATAGGAAAAGTGACAAGTACAAATAGTTCCCTTCATTTTGGTACACTTTACTCCCAGTTCCTTTGCCCTGTGTCAGTATTTGGGTGTTATGACATTTGCTCAGCAGGTTAAAATCCTTAATTTCTGTTGGTTTCAGTAGTCAGCATGTGCACTGTGAATCAAATATACGTGGCAGAGACTCAGTCTGCAATTCCTGCTGCTCCTTGGCTGGAGTTTATGCAGTCTGTTCCTTTTGGCTCGGGTTCTTGTCCTGGCTTGTGGTCTTACAGTGTGATGCTAAGTTACTTCCATTCCAAAGCTCTGTGTTGAGATTGTCTAAATGCTTTAGGATGAGATATGGCTGGAGATCTGTGGAGAGCTGAACTTAATTTAAATTCTGCAAAATATATCTCTTATTGTCAGACTTTTTTTTTTTTTTTTTTTTTAAATGATGCGGAATGTAGGCTTTGGGGAATAGGGATTGAAGCTTGTGGTCTCTCTTTGAGAGATACTACTTGGTCTCCTGAGCCATAATGTGAATACCCTATTCCTGGACCTTATATCTAAATGTGTTCCATCATACTTCATACTTCTTAGGGATTGTGTAGAGTGCATAATGATGTTGGTACAGTTTATGCTTTAAAGTCTGAGTGCAGAGCCATGGATTTGGCAAAAAGCTAGGGAAAAGAAATTTTGGTTAGCTTATGTTTAGGAAGGATCTGTTTCAGGAAATCATTAACCACAGAATTCCAAATAATCATGGTGATACTGTAGAAGATAAGCTTTTATTGTTTTCCTCTCTTATGTACTTAAGACAAATTTGTCTTAAGTATTTTCTGGGGGGATAAGCACAATTTTGACCAAAGTACACCACACTGAATTTACAGTGGGATTTCAGATTATTGCATGTTGGCTATCTGTCTGTGTGTACAGTCATGCCTCACTGTTAAGGTGAAGTAAGCTATTCCTCATTAAATGACTTGTGATTGCCACTTTTAGTCACAACAGAAAGATTTTATGTATTGGCAGTTACTACAGGGCATTTTACACACAGTAACTTGTTACTTTAAAGTAGCTTTGGCATCCAAGTCCTAATATTGCCCTTGCCTTGGGCTGATAACTTTCAGAATAATTTAGATATTCATGTTGATTTTAGAGCACTTTGAAAATTTGCTACTTGAATCAGTCATGTTGGCCTGCCTATTGAGAGCATTATCTGAGGAGTGAAGGTGAAGGGTGACAAGCACAACTTGGAACCTTGCTGGAATGACACTTGTGTTTGTAGTAAACTGTGGTGTATCAGCATAAGGCCAGTTGTACTGATCAGAGGCAATGAAAAACGCCGTGGAGGCAGAGTTAAGTTTAGATGAGTGCTTAGCAGGATTAGAAGTTCTGTCTCAACAGTCCGATAAAACCAGACATTGCAGTACCACTATAGAAAGTCTGGCGAGGAACATTGTTAAATGTGCAATTTCAGTCTGAAAAGCACTTGTGTCAGGCGATATGTGGGGAAGAATGGGGAATTACAGGGGAAATGCAGCTATTAGGTAAAATTAGTGGCTTTATCCAGACTATGTTAAGTAATAGAAATTCCATCTCAAAAGTGTTGAATAACTGGAGGAGTTTCAGAGGTGGCTGAAACTGAGAAATACGAGGTATGCACATGTAAAAAGACTGAAAAGATCAGTCGTCTGCAGGAGAAAAATGATTAAGAGAACGTATATAAGCATATACATACGTATCATTTATGATGAATCTGGGACATCTGCCATCACTGCCTGGTAACACGAGAAGAGGGGAAAGTTTTCATGAGAGTTTTACTATTTTTTAAGTATGTTGAAAGTGGATAGTGGGCATTCAAATGTATGCATTTATAATAAAATGAAAATAGCATCCATGTTCCTCCCTTCAAATTAAAAATTTCTGGTTTAAAAGCATGTGGCTTGAAGCCCTAAACTTCAACCACTCCACATGAAAATGAAGGTCTCTTTAGTCCTGCACTTTAATTTGTATTGTTTTTGTCCCTCTCCAGTGCAGAGCTCCCTGAAGATGTCTGGCTTATATTGCTTCAAACTGTCTGGACATTTGCTGCTTAACTGCTGAAGCTTTCCTACCATCTATTTTTCTTCTGAAGCCTTAATCTATTAAGGGGTCATAATTGGCTGCTATGGTAAGGCATTTTTAAAGTGATAGTAAAGTACTGAAAACGGATGCAATGTGCCAGTGAATTTTGGTTTTATTTCTTTATTTATTAGCAAGAAACAAAACCTAAAAGAATCTCAATGCTGTACAAAACCAGCAAAGGATGATGCCCAGTTTTGAACTAACTAATGAACCAAAAAACTGTTCTGCATTTTATCTGTTTATACTTGTCCTATGCTTCTAAGTGAGAAATAAGTATCAAGTGAAGAATTTCACAAGATCTTTTTTTTTTTTGTGTGTGTGTAGACAAATGATATATGACATTTATCACCATGTTCTGTATAAGTCCCCTATGAGTCTCTTCTAGATACTGCATTTTGTGTAAAATGCATTTGGGTTTAATGTCATTTCAAACTATGGTATTTAAAATATTTCAGGTGGTTCTTAGTAGCATAGAAGTTTGGGGTTTGGTGAATAAAATTTGATAAAATCAGCGGAAAACTTGTAAATAACAGGTGAGATGTGAAGATGACTGTATCTCTAAGCTGATACAAATCCACAACTGTTTGCTAGACCACGATAATACTAGAAATTGATAGTTGTTCTTGATCTCCACAGCTGTAGCAGTTTTGAATAACCAAGTGATCTTTTACAAATTTCAGGAGTCCAGGCCAACTACAACATGAGAAGATGTATTCAAGATGATCGAGCCAGAAGATTTTTCACTTCACAGAAATCTTAGTTTTGTTTATAATGTAATATAATTTGACAGAGTCAGGTTCAAATATTTATCTTGAAGTAAAGACATACCTGTGACCTTCATCAGAAATGTTTCTAGCATTTTCAAGGAAAAATATGTCCCAGAAACTGAGCATGTTTTTACTAGTGTTTGGCATCATCTGGGGTTTGATGTTACTACGCTACACTTTTCAGTATCCAAGACGCCAAAGCAGTGCTGAGTTGCGTGGACAGATATTAGATCTAAGCAAAAGATATGTCAAAGCACTGGCAGAAGAAAATAAAAACGTAATGAATGGTGGTGGTGGAGCCTCTATGGCTGGATATGGTAAGAGGAAAAAACCAAACATTAGTTATTCAAATACCCTTTTTCCCTGCAAACTGTAAAGCTATACTTTTCTACTTTTTAAAAGTAATATATACTGCTATTTAAGAGGAAAAACTCTATTAAAGTTGATTTTAGTTTATTCACTGAAGGTGAAGATTAAGATGTGATACAAAGTCAAGCTTGTGAGATGAGATTTCTGTTTTCCAGGTTGTTTAGAGTATCTCCAGGTATATGACTACTGTTACTTTACAGGATTAACAGAAGCATCATGCTTTTTTGGAATCTTAAGCTACTGAGGAGTAAGCAGATGCTTGATAAGGGGACAGTTTTAGATTAAGTCACTTCAACATTCCAGATTCTTTTTATGCCTCACTCCTAACTTTCTGCTTTTATTTCTGTAATTTTGTTCTCTTTAAGTAGTAAAAAAGCAGCAGAAACCAACATATTGGTTAAGTAAGAGACTGCAAGGCAATTACGAGTTTAGGACAATCTCTTCTTGCTTTAGAAGTAGCTGTTAGAGGTAAGGTCCCTTGTCTCTATGGCTTTGATACTTGCTGCTTCATATCTCTTTGATTTACATGTTAACTTGATGAGGATGTGCCCACTATTCACCCTCTTCTGAAATACAGAAAAGATAGCTGTGAGACTATAGTTTTGAGCAAAGCTATAAAATTCTCTTAATGGGAACTCTCTGGTCCCTCGTAGCTTCTTTTGAGGGAAGACTGCAGTGAACTCTAGTTAGCCTCTTAGGTATTAGGTCTGAAGAAATTACCTGTGTTCTGTCAAATTTAAAAAAAAGTATCTGTGAAAATAAGGGAAGTATGAGGTTTAAAAAGAAATATGTTTTAAAAAGAATATATGTAAAGACATTAATGTACTTCGATCCCCTTCTTAAGGAATCCTTGAAAGAGTGGGCTGTACCAGTTGTAGGATGCCCTTAAAAGGCACTCTGACTGAGTACAAAGAGCAAAAGTGGATCTGAATGCTTTTGGCTGCTGTTCAGGAACAAGGAGTCTAGTCTGATGACAAGATTAGCAGGAAGCAACTGAAGAAGACAGCAGTATTAAAATGTCCCAGTCTTAAATTCTTTCATTCATTAAGTTAACATTTTTGCCAGTCAGACACTTCTTTTTCCTTTCTTCCCCCTTTTCTCTTCCTTCTCCTCCCCTTTTTTTTTGTCTTCAGGGATTTCCTGTCTTTACCGTGTAATGACTTTTCTGTGTAATTTGTTTCAGAAAGCCCTGTGTACTGCAGCTTTCTACTGCTGCTTAAGTCTTGCAGTGTTTTTCAGAATGAGATTTGCTTTCTGAGGTTTTGTCTGAAGTTTAATATAAATAATGAAGTCAACTCTTGATCTATATGCTGAACATCAGACTTGCAACTTGAATAGGCAGTTCCTTTCCCCACTATAGTACTGCAGAATAGGTGGCCTACTGTGTCACTGACTGCACACCCTGCTCAGGTCCAATTTGTAACTCACTTTCCAGCTCCGAAGATAACATTGTTAGACCAGAACTATTTAGTTTTAGAGGGAGAAACTGACCTGAGACTTCTATTTTTACTACTCGTATTTTAATTTTATCTGGGTTAATACCTTTTTTTTCTTCATACCTGTATTTTTACTCCCCAGTTTCTGTGGTTAGTTAAGAACTGATGAACTAAATCAGAGGGAAAGAGTGTGTCTGCGTGTGTTTTGGGTCAATCTTAACGCCTTGTAAAACCTGGCAAGTTTGTTCATTTTTTTCAAATCTGAGAGAAGATAGCATTGACAACAGCATAGTTAGCTTTTGTTGAGAGGTCTGTCACTGGTTCTGTGTTCCAGAACATGGGATTTTTTTTTTTACTTTTATTTTTCAGTCAATATAGATCTAAATATATGGATATTTTTATTTTCCTTTATAGCTTATGTAAAAAGTGGTAAGATAATTCTTTGTAGCTGTTTTTCTGTTGTACACATCTGTTATTCAGAACTACCTTTTTTGTGTTGGAAAGCAAATATATTCTGTTGCTGTCCAAGGCTAAAAGTCATTGTAGCTGAGTATCCTATGCTGCTGTCAAATTAACTTTGAAATATTGTCTTTGAAAAGTCATTAGTCCAACGTTACGACTAGTGTTTTTGGTTTTGCACTCTGTCTTCCTTCACAGTTCACTATTATGGTGGTATCTTCCTTGCCTAAATAAGAAAAATCAAGCAGCTCTTTAATTCTATACCTGTATGCTAATCTGCACTCTTTCCCAAAAGTGGGAAGGGTAGCAAGTCTTAAGATGTGAGTGTGTTGACGTAGTAGTTCTTTTCCACACAGAGCAAATAATAGGATCTAATTTGATTATTTTTTCCATTATCTTCAGCTGATCTTAAAAGAACAATTGCTGTTCTTCTGGAGGACATCTTACAACGCCTTGTGAAATTGGAAAACAAAGTTGATTACATTGTTGTGAACGGCTCAGCAACAAATACCACTAATGGAACTAGCAATCAAATGCCAGTATCTTCAAATAGACGTGCAAAACCAGCGAGCAACATTAGATAGCGCACAGGGCCACTTTGTGTTACTATGTGAATGATGGGTAATCTTTAAGATAAGCATTTTGTCTCTGATTAGGGCAATGCAGTAGTTGACTGTAAAAGAAGCATAAACTATTCTATTATACAATGTGCTGGCTCTATATAGGTCTAACTTATGTGCATAGGTCCTCAAATCATTATGTGATCGCCTTTGAGCAATACTTCCAAAGTGATTGTTGTCTTTAAAGATATTTTGATATGATTTGATGTAGTATGCCATTGGATAATAACAATAAATGGAAAGCAATGAGGAACTTAAAGGTAGGTTTCTAAATATATTTATTTAAGTAGAACATATCTTTTGGATAGGTGAGCAGTATTGTAGCTTATTCATGTTTTGTGATCTGCTTTAAGCTGAGGTAACTGAGGAAAACACACTGCTAAACATGTTAGAAAATGTGTATACTTACAATATTTTGTTACTCATTTACTAAAACAATATTAAATTGAGGACAGCATTGGCAGTAATGTTTAAAAATTGTGACGCAAAGAATGTCTTTATTTGCACTATTTGTCAGAATAGGTAGAGAGAATTTACTGTATATTTAAGAAAATTAATTATAATAGGAAAGCACCCTAGGTAGTAGCACTGTCTAGGTATATCTTTATGCCAGAGTTAGGGCAGTTAGAATAACAAAAGCAAATCATAATCTGTGATACCTTAGATGATCATTTCTTACAAAGATATTTAAGCGTATGTATTTTGTAATTGCAGATAAAATTATTTAAGTGATGGAAATAAGTTTTGGATATGTGAATACTGTTTATTTTTATTCACTGCTGTTTCTCTCGAACCTTTTAGTACGTTTTAATTCATGATGAGTATAGCACACCATCTCCCTAAATTACTTTTTTCATTGGGAGTAAAAGCAATGACAGGAAGCAAGGCATCTCTATACTTAGTACACCCCATGTACTAAGGGTATCTTAGCGTGGAGCACTTGAGAGCTAAGGTGATGTTTGCCTTATGTCTAAGCTAGCCTTACAGCAAAGTGAAGTACAGTGCAAATTCACTGTACTTCAAAATGTTACTGAAGTCATATTCAAGTGAAAGTGCCACTGAGCCTGTTTTTTAATATGTACTGAATGTTTATCGGGTGGAGGGAGGGTATGTTTGGGGATTTCTGCCAAAAGTGTTCTCTGAGTGGGGTTTTGGGGGTGGGTAAAAATGGAGGTGCTTCAGGTATACCATCTGAAGTTAAATTTTTGGTTTGGTTTTTTCTTCATTTCCCTGCTGATGCTCTGGACTGTTATAAATGAAAACACACATAACAACCTTAGTTAGAATCCAGGTGATTTTTTTGCCCTGTTATGTTGTGTGTAAACGTGTACACAGTTCAATGCAGAAAGAGAAAAATAAATTTTTAATTGTACTTGTAAAGGCTCCTGGTTGTTTTGTGGTTTGGTTTTGGGTTTTGTTTTGTTGTTGTTTTTTAGACAAAGCCTTGTCACTGTGGTTACATGTGGTTTAGGTGTTTCTGGATTGTAAAAATCTTACATCCTTCAAGTTTAGTAGTAGTCTATCTGGTATTTATTATTCCTGTTCTGCCACTGAATTCTTTTGTTCCTGAGATCCTAATGCTCTGGGACTTTCCTCAGGTTAGAAGTGAGGGAAGAAATGAATTAAAAATATAGATTTTTAATGGTAAAGATTAATTTCTTAAAAGTGAAGAAAACTGGTGCTTAACTTCTTCTGAATCTGCAAGTCTCTACTGACAACATGAAGACAGGTTTTTATATCTTATCTGTCTGTGCTTTTCATTCCCTGGGTACTTGATTGGTACCAGCCAAAACCTTGATGGATAGTATCTGTTTGCACTGTAAACAGTAATACAGGTAGTTCTGTGTGTGTGACTTTTTGTTTTCTTGTAAGGTTATGTGAAATCTTAGTTATTAAAGATTATTTAAACAAGCATAAAAAAAGTTGCAAGGTGAGTATTTGTCCCTATGTACACACAGAGGTTTTATTCAGGAGTTTTGGAGGCTGCTATGCTAGCTTATGTGTAGCTATGCACATAGTAATTCATGGTGCTGTTAGCAAATAGTTGCTTCTCTCAGGTCTCAGCAGTACGACTCATTGGAATTAGCTTGTATTTGACAAATATATAGGGAGAACTGTGAACTACCTGTAAATTCCATTAATGAATATGGTTCACTGAGTTATAGGTTTGGGTTGGAAGGGACCTTAAAGCTCATCCAGTTCCAACTCCCTGCAGTGGCAGGGTCATCTTCCACTCTAGAGCAGGTTGCTCAAAGCCCCATTCAGAGCCTTGAATGCTGCTAGGGATGGGGCAGCCACAGCTTCTCTGGGCACCCTGTGCCAGTCCCTCACCACCCTCACAGGAAAAAAAATCATCCTTATGTCTCATCTAAATCTTCTCTCAGTTTAGAATCATTTAGAACCATTACTCGTTGTCATATCCTTACATGTTCTTGTAAAAAGTCCCTTTCCAGCTTTCCTGTAGGCCCCCTTCAGGCACTGGAAACTGCTCTAAAATCTCTGGAGGCCATTTCCAGGTTGAACAAGCCAAACTATCTTAGCCTGTCTTCATAGCAGAGGTGCTCCAACCCTATGATCATCTTTGTGGCTTCTTCTAATCTTGCTCCAATATGTGCATATCCTTCTTGAGTTGTGGGTCCTGAAGCTGAAGGCAGTACTGCAGGTGGGGCTTCAGAGCAGCGTAGAGGGGAGAATCGCCCTTTTTGACCTTTTGAGGCAGCCCAGAATACAGTTGGCTTTCTGGGCTGTAAATGCACATGGTCAGCTCCTGTTGAGCTTTTCATCAGCTAACACCAGTATTAAGAAAGTAAGAGTCTGTTGCACATGAAAAACATTGCAAAAGTCTAAATAATTTTTTTTAGCTGCTATAAAAAAACTCTCCCATTTTGCTCTTGCTTTTGAGGAAGGCTTACTATCAAATATATTAAATCAAACCCCACAGACAGCAGATTGTATTGCTTTGTAAAGCACAAAATAATGACAAAATCATTAGGTAAGGAGGGTCCTATCTGGATTAACTCTTAAAGGCGTTAATTGATAGTCTACATCACCTTTAAGAAATACCACAGCAGTTAAATAAGAATGTTTTAGACATTTGTTTCATTGTGTTAATTTGAATATTTTTAAGAATTAAAAGGTTTTTAAGAAAACCTAACAAACTGGAATGTTAAATTTAATGTAATTATTTTTTCTAAATAAACTTGTATAGGTTCCCAAATTTAATCTGCTTCTGCATTCCCACAAAGAAAGGTTGCAACAGCAGCAATTATCCTCAGAATACATATTTGCACAGGAGGCACTTGGTCACTTAGGCAACTTCCACACATCAGAGATTTTGCAGCCTGCATTAGCAAATATTCTTAATTAGAATTTAGATCTATCTAGCCAACTTCTTTAAATGACTGTGCTAATGAAAACCAAGTATTTGGCAGTTACTTGGAAGAGCAGAGAACTCTGCAATATGTTGGACATATTGCTAGATGCCAATGCTACTGATGTTTCACCACACTGATGACAAGAACCTCTACAACCTTGTGCTGTATTTCTGTGGGTTTTAGATCATTTAATTAAAAACAGATCAGCAAACTTCTGTGATCCAACAGTGGACAAGCAGCTTGTTGAGATATCTGTCTATCCATTCATCCCAAAGGTTCTTTCATGAGGAGCTACTCAGCACTTCTTCACACACAATTGTGACACAGTGCTAGATATCTTAATTACATTAAGATTACTCTGGTAATACTCAAAAATGGCTTAGATGAGGACAGCAATGAAAAAAACTAAAGAATCAAGACGATCTTCCCTGAGATGTTTGCCTGCTGGTTATTTGGTTGTGGAACTTGGGAGCGGTATTGAGAACTGTGGTGCTTTTAGCTGTTCACCTAGTGATTGGTACACACTTTTCTTGCCATTTTTCTTCATTAGAATTTTAGGGAGTGGATCTTGAAAATGTTTTGCTACCTACATTAAACATCCGTTCCCAGGCACAGAAGTATTACCTATTACCTAGTGAAATAGCTGGTAAGTGCTCATGACTGCAATGAGGCAAATTACAGCTGTGAAAACTCAATTCTTGCAATTTAATGCAAGACATCAAGAACAAAACTGAAACAAATACCTCCCATAACCCTCAAATCAGGAGTCCTTTATATTACAGAGGTTGTATGTTCCCTTGCCCTCTAAAGAAAAAGGAAATAAAACTGAAATCGACTACCCCAATCCAGCCTAAGAACCAACCAACCCTAAAGAGAGTCTGTATTTCACAAAACCTGAAGCAGGTCACTTTGGGGGGCTTTGTGCTATCATCTGAAATAGGAAATACACTGGTGCATCATTACAGCACAAATGCACTTTAAATATTCTTTACCAAACAATATTTTATTTTTTTTAATGCAACCAAATGCTGTGATACTATCATGCATTTTGGATGTGGGGTGACTTGTAGGCGCTCTGCCTTCTTTTTGGCAAGCCCTTGGGCTCTTCACACAACCTCCTGCAACTGCAGAGCTCTCATACCTCTCAAAATGTCTCTATAAAGAAGGCAACAAGTAGAACATGCAGATGTTTTCTTGCTGCTGCTGTTGACAGAAAAGGCAGCTGAGACCCTGTCCTTATCCCTTCCTTCCCTTTTTTCTTTAGCCTGCACACCTGAAGTCTAGTTTTGCCACTCTGAAAAGTGATGTCATCTCAGCAGAATGGATGAAGCTCAGCTTCCACCCTCTGCCCTGCTGGAGTACAGATGTCATTGATGTAGCTGGTGAAAGAAGAATACAGATCAGAGGCTATACAGCACAGAAAAAGTGGCCACAAAAACTAGGGCAAGATGTATCATGGACAATGACATATTGCTATATCAATCCCTGATAATGCTGGTTTCATGTAAAACTAGAGGTAGCATACTATTAGAGTATCTTTAACTTGCTATTTGATGAACAGCTTTACAAGCTGCTGGTTGAAAACAAACCATTTATGCTATTTCCCTGCCTCTCACTTTGTCTGGGATAATGCACTTGTGCATTTGTATCTGCTTAAAAATATCACTTAGGTTATGAAAATGAAGCCCAAGTTAAACTAAAAATTTCACATTACATGCACACATTAAATCCTAAACAGCAGCAACATCACATCCTACTGTATTGTCTTATCTGTAAGTGATCTTAATTACTGCAGATTTCCCAGCTATGTTTGTCAGTACCCCCAGCAATTAATGGACCTTTGCTTGCTTACGTATTTCCTGCAGCATTCATCAACTTACTGTGTTTGGTAGATGTCTAATCACGTTCTGTCTCTCTGATAGAAAAACTGAAGAGAAGGATGCTAACATTTTAAAATGCCTATAAACTAGAGTTAACAATAAGAAACCTGATTTTTATTGTAGCATAATGTGTAGTCATGGTTAGAAGTTGGTGAGTACTGCTTACATTTGCCTTTAGGTATATCAGAATACTGGTAGTAAACAGGAGGAGGAAACAATTTGATGGATACTGTTTCCATTATTCTTTATGCCACTCTTTTCGTTCTCAGAATAGCTAATGAGAGACCAGATGCATAGAAATAGAATTACTGACTGCTACTCCAGAATAACTACTACTTCAGAATGATGACTTGAGGTTTAAAATATTAAAGCAGTTATTTCTGAATTATTTATTCTTGCATTAATAAAGCAGCTCTCTTCCACTCACATAGGTATTTCACCGACATGAATTTTAAAGCACTTGTCAAACTTGTAAGGAGATTAAAAAATGTAAAGGTCACACATTTTATTGTTAACAGAGGGTGTTGAGAGAGACTGTCAACACCCTACACGGCATTAAGCTGTTGCCTTTGATGTGTAGGCAGCACCTTAGGTCTCAGAGACTGTACTGTAAGTGAAGGTCCATATGTTCAACCCATTTTGATGTGTTCAGAGATCTTGGGCCAGCAGCATCCGTATGCTACATCACAGCCATAGGAGGTAAAACATGCCATCTGGGTTTCTGTTCCTTCTACTTACCTTGTGCCATGGTCTCTTTACAGTAGCAGAATGCATTTTCTTTCTTCTGTTCAAAATTATTTGATTACAGTGAAAAACCTGGTTTGATTCACTCTTTCATGAATTTTATCTCAGGTGTCCATTAACAATCTCTTGCAAGGGATGAGAGACAGGAAAGGGTTTCCTGAGTCCTGTGCTATGACAGTAAACCAGCAGGTGCTTGAAATACCTTTATTAGCTAAGAACTCCATTTCTTAATTATAAAGTCTTACCTTTTATATCTGTTCCCAAGTAAGCCTATGAGCACACATTCAGATCCAAGCAGATGTTGGGGTGTTAATAAGCTGAATGCAGTCTCTTTATTGCGGAAAACAACTTGCTGTGATCAAATCCAGGAACAAAGCCTCTATTTTTAAGACGGGAGGTGCTTCCTAGGACAGGTGCCCGTCAGAAAGTCACTTTTGTTTTCCTGCTGTTACTACCTTCTCACTGGCTGTTCACAGGTTTTTTGATACTTAAAGTACAATACAAACTTACATTTGTAGCTCTCACCAAAAGCTGCTTTATTCAGAAACCTGTCTCTGCTCTCCAAAATGGAACTGTTTCAGAGCACTGTTTTTAACAGAAATTTTGCACAGACGAGGTACATCAACACATGACATAGGAGCTCTGCTCATTGTCTATGAGCCAGGCGTGCCAGTGCTCTCCCCCCGCACCTTATTGGCAGTACTAGGATCTCTGGCACCAGTGTGATGTGCATACAGATAAGGTGTCTTGAAGCTCTTCAGTTCTGTGTAGCTCCTGTGCAGCAGTGTGTTCCTCAGTGTGTTTGACTTCCCTGTCTGTGGAGCTTGCTGCTCCTGCTTCCAAAGCCCCTTTCCCCCATCTGTTTCTTTTCTGAACCTTTGGGGAAATGTGAAGCCATAGGAGCAATTTTCTTTTCCCTGGACAAGAAATCCTGACTTTTTTTGGTGTGGTTTTATTTTCCTCAGCTTGCTTACTCAAAGACATACTGACTGCAGTGATGACTTGCTCCCACATCGTTTCTGCCTGTAAGGGGACCTGTTTGTGCTCAGATCTCAGTGTGACAGAAGGTACATACTGTGTTGCCCTGCTGACATTTCATACGTGCGGCACAGCCACAGGACAAATGCCCAGGCCATATGCCCTATGCTTACTTTGATACTGCTGGGAACCTGAGAATCTCCTTGTTGTTTCATCTCTCTCTTGGGGGTGTTTTGGCAAAACACTGCCTGGGTCCTTGTGCTCTCTGCACCTTCTGCTTCGTCGCTGGTGGCTTGCCCGGTGCAAAACAATCTGGAGGTTTCCTGGACTGCTATACCTTTTTGACAGGCACCTGCCATTTTATTGCATGTGAAAAGCCTGCCTACTCTCTTGGAGCTCAAAAAGCTTGCGGCTTATGCCAACGTGCAAAGCACAGTTTAAATGTCGATTTCCTAAAGCTCAGTTAAGAACAACACATTACTTCAGCTGGAGTGTTCAGTCACTATGTGACCAACATGTTTGTATCAAGAGGAAGCAGTCGATTTACACAGGCAGTGCAGCACCAGAAACAGCAGCCTGCGCTCTATTTACTACAGCCTTCAAACACATCGGAGTTATTTTAACAAGGCGGCATTGTTTGCGGCATATGGAGAGGAACTGGGACCTGCAGGTTGCCAGTCTAAGAAGCTGCTCCAAGTCCGCCTCCTTTTGTGCTATGAACAAACCGGTGCCCTCGTACCCCGGAACAACCCTCCGGCGACACGGCCTCTCCTCACCCGCCGGCCTGCCGCGCTGCCGCGG
>JASSUY010006220.1:0-10742 GCA_032466535.1 Forpus xanthops | reverse complement strand
CCCTGCCCATGGCAGGGGGGTTGGAACTAGATGATCTTAAGGTCCTTTCCAACCCTAACTATTATATGATTCTATGATTTAAAAACTGTCATGTGGCACCAAGAGATGCCACTTCCCAACCCTGAAGAACAGCTGGAGCTGTTACAGCACACTTCTGAGGTTAGATAGAGACTCAGCAAAAAGAACGTATTTGGATAGTGCAAGTAGCAAAAGAGACTCTATTACAAAACAAAACAAAAAAATGATAAAAAAAGAAGTGCAGGTTTTGATCCAAACAGGACATTTTCTCTGAAAAAGAACTTTAAAAATGTCACAACTAACTTGGAGGTATTTGTGCTAGCACAAACAAGAAATCTTACATTACATGGGCTAAGGCAATTGCTACTTCATTCATTTAGACTGAGGCTGCGTGGGCAATTCCGCAAGCACCTCAGCAAGAAGCAGTGTACCTGCTGCAGCTTTGCCAGCACAGCCTGCTCTCTTCACAGCTGGGATCTGCACGCTGCAGCCGCTCCATTGTGCCCACAAGGATACTAAAAATACAGCACCTTCTGCTGGAGCACAAGGGATGCCTCATGGCTGATACCCTGGAAAAATATGTGCTCAACTCCGGTCCAGATGTGACTGGAAGTCCACCAGTCAGATCACCCTGCTCTAAAATCTGCCCTTGCACACAGATGAAGACAATAGGTAAGCAAGCTAAGTACAAACCAAGTAGTGTATGAGTAGTCTATATGCAATGCATGCAGCCTCAAGAGAGCTACATCTTTGTGGAAGAGACTAGGAAAGCTGGTATCTTTTTCTTCTGAAAGCAGGTGTAGCTCTTTCCCAAACTGACTGTGGGCAAAATTTGGCAAAAAATTCTTATATATTATGAAAGCCGAAGGATCCAAGTCTTGATCCAACAGGCTTAAGCAATGTCATTTGTAACAAAGCTTAGTCAATGGCAAACAGTACAAGTAAGCAGATTCTGAAAATGTGATAAAAAAATTGCACATGTCACATCAGACAGCATTTGAAAATATCTTTTGCTGAAATTAACATGTTGTACAATGCCCTCTTCCAAACAGCTTTTCACAAAGCTGAAAAAGCTGTATTTGTTTCACTGGATTTACACTTTCTCTTTTGGCAACCACATTCCTTTTATAAACAAATTCATTTTAAATGATTTTTTTTTAAGTGAATTTTTAAATTTTAGAAGGAATTATTAAAAAAAAAAAAAAAAGAGAGAGAAAATACTCCACAGGAGAATGGAGGAGTGTTACACTTGTTTTGCCCAGGTACCCCTATATACTTGGGATCAGTAAGTGTACACAACTTCCATCTTAATATCCTCATGACTATAACAACTTCAGCTGAACCATAAGCATCCTGGGTTTTAGCATCATTATACAAGTTTTATTCAGTTGAATTTATTAGGATTGCACTAAGATGAAATTGGTGCAAAAGGGTGAAAATTAGAGCTCTTAACTCTTCTAAATGCTAACTGGATCTGCCACCTGCAACAAACTACCAGTCCAAACTAATTAAAGCCAAATTCCAAGGCCACAACTTGGGCCAGTCTCCTCTTTGCAATTCACTTCAAGGACTGATTAAGTACTTCAGAACTTGGCACAATAAATGCAGCACGTGTACAAGAGCAAGAGATTCCTCTAACAAATTCAACAATACTGACTTGCAGTTTGATTGTGGTTAAACCTCAGATTTTCTTTACTACTTTATTATGTCAAGCTCTGCGGAATTCAACTAAGATATCTATTGTACTGGAGAAAACTTAAAACTGCATGCCAGTGCTGTCAAAGGGTCATAACATAATTACAATTCTCTCCAGCACTTCACCCACTCCGCACACCGGCAAAACTCTCCGTAAGTTCAAGGAGAGACCAGCCAGGCTGAGAGCACATTACCGTTGAACACAGCCTACTTGAGTGCGTCCTTTATCCCAAGGGCGCCCTGCCATCTAGTGGCAAGGATATTCCAAAACTACCACTTGGGTTTTTCAGGAGAGGAGCTTCTTATGGAAATCGTACCACATTGTTGTATATGTTTCAGAGTTAAAAATAACAACAAAAAAAGTTGCAGAACATTGTATACTGTATGTCACATTCTAAAGACCTATGTAAAGAGACACTATGAAAACATGCAAAGTAAAAAAATTAATCTTCTCTATCCATATTGCACTGAAATACATAATGATGTAAGAGCAACTTTTTTATCTAGTTCTGTAGCAAACACGAAAGATTAAGTTCCTTTTTCTCGTTAACTGTCAATGAGAAATTCATCCATCACATCTTCAGAGAATCAAACCATTCGATAATATTTTCCACACAGTTTTCTCTAGCTAACTGCTCTAAAACTGAAGTAGGAGCTGCAGACCACATGTTATAGTAGCTATTTAGAAGGAAATAAGTAGAAATGGGGAGATTAATCAGGAGTCTATAAGAATGAAGAAATACAAGCACAGCGTAAAACCACAGAGCTCTATCACAAACTGGCACATGTCTATTCCAGGAAGGTCACTTCTGACATTTTCCCAGCCCCCATCTACGTAACAGTTTCAAGTGACTATTGAGGACATGCTGAAAAGCCAGTTTTTGCAAGGCTGCATGATTGCTAGTGCTGACGTGAGAGGAGATGGAGAACATATGATGGGAAAGGAGAAAGAGCTGAGAGCTGCCATTGAGTCATCAGGATCCTTATGCCATCTACGACACTGTACCCTCCATTTCTGATAACTATGCATTGATGTTGGACAGCTCTATTGTACTGGGTCTAGCTGGAGCTGAGTTAGCTTCCTAGCAGCCCATATGTGGCTGTGTTTTAGATTTGTGACTAAAACACCAGTGATAACATACCAGTCTTTCAGCATTTGCTAAAGAGTGCTTGCACAGCATCAAGGCTTTTTCTTTTTCTCATGCTGCTCTCCTCCAGTGAGCAGGATGAGGAGAGTGGGCACAAGAAGATGGGAGAAGACAGAACCAGGACAGCTGACCTGAACTGGCCAAAGGTTATATAATATATAATCCCATGCTAGCAACAAAAATTGAGGTTGGGGTTCTCTTCCAATGCAGCCATTGTAGCTGTTGTGCAGAGACTAGCCAGGCATCAGTCTGCTTGTGGAAGGCGGCGAGTGATTGCCTTTGCATTACTTTGTATTACTACTTCCACTTATTAAACGTCTTTCTCTCAACCCAAGAGTTTTCTCACTTTTGCTCTTCCTATTCCCTCCTTATCCTGCCTTGGGGAGAATGAGTGAGCAGCTGTCTGGATACGTAGTTGCTGGTCAAGGCCAACCTATCACATCCACCCAATGAACTTTTCATAGCAGATACCAAGACAGACATTTCAGAGCTGACAGTCCAGCTCTAGTTGGTACCTCCAAGGCAAGGAGGCCTTTAAGTATTTTCCAAAGGGGAAGTGAGATAGAAAGAAGCAGTGAAGAATTTTACAGCTACTGATGACAACCAAGATGGCTATGTTCTTGGGGAAAGGAGACTGTAGGAGGTACAGAAGAGCCTCTTGTTCCCAGCCTGGAATGAGCAACGCAAAAAAGGAATGTATTCCCAGAGCTGAATACAGAAGAAAGCTCTCTGTGAACACCAGTTTCTAAGCTGTTTGTCAGGACAGCTTCACTTACATCTATGGGAGCAGAAAGTGGGATCTCCTTCAACTATTACCTTTTTGTTACTTTCCAGCTCAAGAGTGGCTCCCCTCTATCTAGGGCAACACCCAGAAATACCCACTAGTGAAATGGTTAAGGAGCTCTGGAGGGTTAGCGCAAGCCATTCACAGGTATACCATGGCCAGAAAAAACAGAAGCTGGGTGCAGCTGAGCTTCCATCTAAAAGGATTAGGAGGGTTCTTATGTAAAGGTATCTGTTGCTGAGAAAATTATGACAGTGGTCTCAAATTAATCTAAAGAAGAAGAAAATTTGTGCTGAAACAACTTAAGTTGGTGACTAATAACCACCATGGAGCTGATGCCTTCAATCAAAGCATTAGCAGGTGCTACCAGACTCATTCCTGAATGGTGTTGAGACCTGCTGGAGATGGATGTCACAAAACGTGTACCCAGAGAGACAACGCAAAGCTGCAGAGATATTTCCGCCTTGTGTACTTGGTAGTAGGGGTTAAATTGCTCTCTGCAACTATTCAGAATGAAGTGCAAACAAAAAGTAACCATATTTCCCTTACAGATATGGGAGACTTAGCAACCTGTACAATCATTTGAAGCTACAGTTGCCACACTGCTCTGGAGAAAGAAAAAGAATCTCAAATGTGACTGACATGCAAGAATAATAATTCTGAAAACAATGAAAAACTTGTCAGATTTTTAGTGCTCAGAACACCAGTATGTTGGGCACATTGAGGACAGGGAGGTGGCTGAGGATTGTCCAGATGTGGCTTGAAAATGAAAAATAAACTAGAAAATCCAGTATTTCCCTACCCCTTAAATAATCTGGTCGCTTCACATAGTTTCCCTTATACAGAAACACATCATGTGTGCCCTGAATGTTAAGTGCAGGCACTATGAAAAAGGGTGCTTAAGGAAATACTCCTAGAAGTCAAAATTCTTCTCCCCACAGCTAGATGGTTGTGGATAAAGAAAATCATTCTTACTTGCACTCAACTGCTCTCTGAAACTCCCACCTTTCTCTTAATTTAGTCAGGTTTTCTGAGGAAAATGTAAAAAAGACAAAACAATACCAAGAAAACACAGTTCCATACACATTGAAATCAAATGAGCCATAGGTTAGCAAAAGGATTGCCCAATTTTAACCAGAGATTCCAGGAAAGAGTTTAATTCCATTTAAAATATGTTGCATACCCTATATGGTAAGTGGAAAATTGTCTCACTTCTGCCTCCCAGTATACAGCTCCAGCCCACACTGTACAGGAATGGCATGAGACTTAACACAAAAATACTGCCTTATATAAACAAAGTATCAGAGATCTCAAGCAAACAACTGAGCACAGTAGTGAATAATTTAGGACACTTTGCTGGCATGTTTCAAACTACACTTTTACTTCTGAACTGGCTCTCTGTGACCAGAACTCCTCCAGAACAAAGGCTACTGCACTGAGAAATATCACAGTTAAGAAGCATTAGTCAAAGATATATAGCATGAGATCCACACTCAATTTTTGCTAACACTGCCAAAGCCCAACAGCACGACACATGCAGCATTCTGCAAAGCTGAGAGTGGGCATCATTCTGGGGTCCAGCAGCTAGTGCTTCTGGCGACCAAAGGACAGAAGCAAGCAGTGAATGGGACATGCCACGCACCCACCAGCTGACAGCCAGATGCCAAGGTTCTTAAGCTACCCAGGATTCTCTTCCACAAAGGATACTTCCACCTGGCTCCTCAAACCATGCATCCATCAGCTTCTTATTGCAGGAGGAGTGCAAAGATGATAAGGATTGAGAATTTCTCCATTGAGCACTGCTTGTGGTCTGTCTGCCTCTGCGAGGGAGGCACTCTGATGGATGAGGCTCTGCAGAGCAACTCAAGAGTAACAAAAAAGAAAATAAACACGCAGGATCTATAAAATCAATCTGAAAAAAAGAAGGCTAATTGTCTTTGAATTTAACTTGGTTACGCTGCCACTTTCCATAAAACAGTGCCCACAAACTCTCAGCAACTCTCCTCCTTTCACACTGCAGAATTGGTGCAGGCAGCAAACAAGTGAGCAATTCACCTGTCCCAATGCAAATATCTACACTTCAACTAGCTAACTATAATGGAGAGACACAGACACTTCTAATGCATGAATTTTTTACACATCTCAGAAGGTGCCCGTGTGGTAGCATCAAATTGTGGGATCCTGTCCAAAGACTATCATCTTTGGAAAGAGATCCCTCTTTTCTATCACAAGTAGTTTTTATGGGTTTTGAGTTTCACAGATTTCAGCAGTTTACACTCACAAATTAAACAGCTGGTTCTCTATCTTTCCCCCAGATGGTCCCGGATTTATGGTTTGTTTATTGTTTACAACATAAGCACAAAAAGTCCTCACCTTTAAAACTCAGCTGGAGGTTGCAGCCTGAACGTTTGAAAAGGCTTTCTGTAACAGAACTAAAAATATGCACTCGTCAAGGCAGGGGGAGCCAATGAACAGCCTCACAGCTCCACTGTTACAGCCACTTCTCACACTGAAATCACACTTCTAGAAACCATTAAGTCACATATTTTGATAGAAGATTTGATTTATTTTATCATTCATTAACTGCCCACATGAACAAGCCGCTGCAAAGCTGTGCACACCATACAACTGTTTGTTGAATTGTTGACAGGTTTGATGACTACAGTTGCTTTTATTTATTACTGTACATCAGTTGAGTCACAGGGTTATTGATCTGTTGTGCCTTTATTTAGATTTTTTTTAGGTACTAGTCCAAAAATGAAAAGTTTCTTTCTTTTGAGCAGGAGACATCACTTGTGTTCTCTAAGGCATGTTAGCTAAATAGCTAAACCAAAACTTCACACAGTTGGGGCAGTATGTATGGGGCAAAGAAATTGAAGGCAGGAATTTTAAAATCAGTATCAAAAAGTGAAACATGAGTATCACATTTAAGGATAAAAACATTACTATGAGAATCAAGGTATACCATTGTAACATGTTGTGAGACGTGAATCAAAGCAGTGGTTTCCTGAATCATGTACCACAAGCCCATTTACTTCAATGGGGTGGTGAAATCAGCCCAGATGCAGCTGTTATGTTCCCAAACAGAGCCCTAAACACAGCTCTTACAGCTGCCAGGGATATCTGCAGATGTGCAAGGGTTCAGGGCTACACATGCTCCAAATCTAGCAGGGGTGTACTACATTAGGGCTAGCAAATGCCCCTAGGTGGCATTTCCCTCTAGTTCTGATATAAACATCAATTATTTCTGGTTTGCTTCCACACTGGCTTGTAGATTAGATATGGAAAAAGTCCTAGACACCTCTTTGCATCCTGTACTTAAACAAGAGCAATTCTGGATGGCTTTAGCTTTCTACATAACTTTATCCTAAGTAGGAATAATTCTACATAATAATAAGAAAAATAACAAAGTTATGAAAATCTGAATTACTGATGGAAATTCTGTCCTCTGTACACTGAAGCACAATCATCCATTCCAGAAAGTATGACTTCTGGGTCACAAGATGCTTTGCACAGCCACGAGGACACTACCAGTGTTAGACCCCAATAGAACTATTAGCTATATTCTGTAACTACAAACCAAACTGCTAGTGAAAATAAGAGAGCACATTTCACTGTCTGAAGCACTGTATAAAAGGAGAGGATTAAATAATTCACGCATTCACACATTACTGCTTTCCTACTTAAATTGCGTTAGCATTTTGCAGTTTATGACTGATTTCTTTCCCCCGAATCCCAACAGCAGAGGGCAGCACTACTGCCTGGTTCAGCCTCTGAAAACAGACCCCATGCGGATTTTGCTGCTGTTTATCAGAAAGGTTATTCCAGGATACTGCTCTTGCACTGGGCACAGGCCCAGCAGTTGGAGGCCTCGTCTAGTTGGTAGGTATCTGCGGTTTCCCGAACCACCCCAGCTATAGAAGGCCATGGATCCTGGCTCAGTCCCAGGCTGACCTATTCAGGGGAAAAATAACACTGCTCCAGAAGGCCAATGCTAAAATAAACCAATGCTTGCTGCAGAGTGGAGAGGTGAAAGGAAAAAGGAGCCTATGTAAATGTAGGCTTCTCATCCCCTGCTGTAGCGGCCTCCTCCCCTTCCCATTGGCGTTGCTCAAAGTTAAGAACAACCTCCTCTGAGCAGCGCCCAGTAGGATAAAGTGCACAGAGTTACAGCAGCTTTCCCAAAAGCCTTGTCAATGGGTTCTCTTCCTCTCTGGAAGTGAGGGCATTTTAGAAAAGAGAAAAAAGGGGAAGAGGAGTACTCTGATTAAGGGGCTTTGAAATCTCATTTTGTAGAGGTGAGGGGCAGAACAAGAGTTCAAAGTGTGCAAAAACGTGTTGCTGGGTACCAGAGACACTGCTGTCTTCTCATTCTTTTAGTGCTTCGTGCCTGTGGATTATTACCAGTGAACAAGAAAGCCTGCAACTTCAAAACTGCCTCACAAAAATGACTCATGAATTGATGGAAATGCATAGAAGCCACAAAGACTACTTGCAGTTACATAAGGATCTATCTATTGTATTTGAACTGCTTCTTCTGACCTGAGCCACTGGTCTAGTTCTATGTGCAGAAAATGGATGTCAGCTTTCAAAACTGTAACATCTGAAAGAAAGGCAAATAATACACAAGCAGTAAGCTCATACAGCTTCTGGGTGACCCCTCTGTCACTACAACCCTGGAAGTAACGTAGAAGGTCCAGATAATTTATTCCAGTCTGACTGTTCAAGACTGTTACACATCTGGATGATCCCCCACAAACTCCATTTTCCACACTACATATACTTGGAACATCCCCCCTGGTTTTTGCCCCTCTTATAGCTGTGTGGAAGACAGAGAATAGCTCAGTTTCTTCCATTATTGCATCCTACTATAAATGAGAAGAAATTAAATGAAGTGAAAGGACAATTATTTCTACAGTGTTGGTCCGTAGGATACAGCATATAATCATTCATACATAGCTGTAATAGAACTGTAAATACTGTATATATTAATTTCAAATAATATAGCAACATTTCATAAAATCCTATAATAAAGTAGCTTTATTTCTTAGGTCTTACAAGAAAGTATTAAAAGGTCTCTTTTCCCGTGGTTTCAGAAAGAGGCAGTCATTCTTTCGGAATGAATGAAGCAAAGACTGGGGTTTTGTCAAGCTGAAGTAAAATACCACATAATCTAATTATTTCCTGCCTTCTGCTTCTGTCCCCATCATTTCTTCCCTTTCACATCCTTTACATATGAGCTCAGCTGGGAAAATTCAAATCCAAAGGAATTTTTGGGACTGGGACTCAAACTGGACCTTTTCCAGACTGAGTTCTGCAGCAGTCAAATACCCTATCAAGTGACGCAACAGACTGATACCACTTGCTATTTTAATGAATCCCAGATCTCTTCTTCAAAGATACCTCTTGCCTAGTTTAAACATGAAGCTTTGAGTTTGATTAACAAGCCTTTGGCAGATTATATATCCTATATTGAACAAGTTAGACTATAGCACTTTCTAACTGTGAGACCCCTGGACAGAAGCAGAAGCTACTTATACCTTTGCTTTGCTGTTTCTTCCAGCTGTCCGTCAATTGCCCATGCAGTTATCATGACTGTCCACAGATCAGCAGCTGATAGGATTAACTCATACGCAGAAGGTCAGCAGCAGGGTCACAACCTACTGCATAGAATTCTTCAGCTTGACAATGGTTTTGTCTTGCAGTTTCAGTCTGTTATGGTGCAGAAGTGGAAACATCTGTTCTTACCTGCATTCTCCTCAATGATACTGGCACCAAAGGCATGAAAATGACTTACTGACAGTCCTCAATTCAATACTAACATTCTAGAATAATAATTTATTATTTATTACAGTTTATTACACAATTTTTTTATCAGGTTAACAAAAATTAGAGAGAAAGATCAGATCGCAGCAAACAAAAAGGCTCAGCAGTACCACCCATAGGCAGCATGAAGACCACATCTGCTAAATATTAGACTAATTAAGCTAAATACAAGACTGTGAAGCTAAATATCACAGACTAACAAACCAGAATTGATCTATCCAAAAAGGCAGACAGGATGTTGCAGACACAAAAATTTTTTAAGATCCTTAGCTTAATGTAATTTAAGATAGAAGCCAGAGTGGTGAGTGAAAAACAAATCTCTGTCACACTGGTATCAAGGCAAACATTGCCAAGAATTACCAAATAAAGGTGCTCACGAGGACATGTGCACCCTTGTCATCTTTAGCTCTGTGCCAGACATCACTTGGTATTCCTGTCATCTGCATCTTCAAGTACTCTTCCCAGCCTCCACCCCCTTAGCCCTCTCTCTGTTTTGCTTAGTTTCTGTTCCTAATGTCCTTTTTCAATTCTTGCTCCTCCAGATTTTTTCACAAGGCAGAAAGAATAAACTGTAACATCTCAAGACTGCCTCAACCACTTTTCTTTCTCCTGAGAGGTCTGATTATTGTCTTCAACACTGACCTCACAGCTGCTGAGGATCTGGCTGCTCTGCAGACCTTTCCTTTCTTCATGCATATACACTAAACTTGAGGACTTTTTGCTGAAATTACTATATTTCCTTGCTTATGCTTTAATGCGTGATTAGTTCTGCTCCAAATAGGGTTAGAGGAAAATAGCCCATGAGGAAAACTCACAGGTATAACAAAGGATCCCATCTGGGAAAAAATGACAGTTGCTACTAGCGTGCCTATAATTTAAAAAGAATCTTGGCCCTTTATTTTGCTGTTCCACTTTATCAATCTCAGCTGAGTAGTTAAATCAGAATACCATGTCATGGGTTCAGCAGCAGCAGTCATTTTTTCTTTTTCGCAGTAGCTGGTGTAGCACTGTGTTTTTTGATTTTCGGCTTGGGAACAGTGCTGCTAACACCAGTGTTTATAGTTATGGCTTAGAATATTTAGGCTGGCAGAGGACTTTCTGAGTCTCATGCTCTGCCAGGGAGGAAGGGAAGCCGGGTGGAAGCAGAGACAGGGCACCTGACCTAAACTGACCAAAGAGGTATTCCATACCACAGCACGTCATGCCCAGGATATAAAATGGAGGGCAGAGACCCGGAAGGGGGGGAGGGGGGGAAGGGGGGGAGAGGGGAG